>JAUMHM010130462.1:0-18891 GCA_032362435.1 Melikaiella ostensackeni
AGAACCGAACGAGTTACGCTTACCCCGAAAGGGATTTGGCTTAATGGTATAATAATAATAATAATAGTAATAATAATGCCTACTGACATAAACCGCCGAAATACATGAAAATAGTATCAAGGCCTAAAAATAGCACAATTATTAAAATCTACTGGCCAAAAAACACCTTCAGAAACATCGAAGGAAGGTTAACCTCTCATACGGTTGACTAAATGCAAATTCCAAAATTTTCACTTGCGTGCTGCGAAAGCTGAATTGGTTTAAAGCACCTGTCATGAATAGAGGAGGTGTCGGTTCAAATCCGGCTCGGATTGAAATTTTTTAAACATATTTTTCGTTTAATTTGTTTTGAAAACAATTCATTATCAAATGTGTCGATATAACAGATATCTGCTAATCAGGACTCCTCTAAATGAAGTGTTAAAATTGAAGTCACCTAGTGCCTAAGGTCAAAAAGTGCATAAATACATGAAAATAATATCAAGGCATAAAAATAGAACAATTATTAAAATCTACTGGCCAAAAAACACCTTCAGAAACAACGAAGGTAGGTTAACCTTCTATTCGGTTGACCAAATGCAAGTTCCAAAATTTTCACTTGCGTGCTGCGATAGCTGAATTGGTTTAAAGCACCTGTCATGAATAGAGGAGGTGTCGGTTCAAATCCGGCTCGAAGAAAAACTTTTTGAACACATTTTTCGTTTAATTTGTTTACAAAAAATCTCATTATCATGAGTGTCGATATAACAGACATCTTCTTATTAGAACTCATCTGAATGAAGTGTAAATATTAGAGTCACCTGATGCCTGAGGCCAAAAACCGCAGAAATACATGAAAATAAAATCAAGGCATAAAAATCGAACAATTATTAAAATCTACTGGTCCAAAAACACCTTCAGAAACAACGAAGGTAGGTTAACCTTCCATTCGGTTGACCAAATGCAAGTTCAAAAATTTTCACTTTTTTAAGTCTCAAAAGTAGACACTCATTTTCCTTAAAATTTTTAGTTGTATTACCTTTAATTTTTGATGTTTTGTCCGTAAAATTATAACATCAAAAGCCCACAAAATATTTTCAGGGTGACCGTTGGACCGAAAAACCGGAAAATGACCGTGAATTTAGTTTTTGGTCGAGAATTTTATAAATTTTCAGGAGAAAAATCTATCCAATCACTTGAAATATCTTAAATTTCATATCAGATGATATAATGCAATTTAAAACAAGTTCGATTTCAATTTTTTTTAATGTTACGTTCAATTGTTAACTTTTTAAATTATGAAACCATTCAGTTTACAATGCGTAATTTTCAAATCTTTGACTTTAAAAATGTTCTATTTTAGGTCTTCATTTTTAAGCGACATTTTTAATTTGGAGAGTTTTAAAATTCATTTTGAAGACTTAAACATTAAAAAATTAAAAGCGTTTCAAATTGAATTTTTTTTTATAAAAAGCGTCTTTAAGTTGATCGTCTATAAATACAAATTAATCAATGATTTTACGAGACAATTCTGAATCTGTTCCAAATTAAACAATTTACAGGTTTTAACGATAAAAATTGAACTGTTTGAATTCGAAAGCCTTCGTAGTTAAATGAATGTAAACGTCCAATTGAAACCTTATAAACAATTTTCAATTTTCAAATAATTTCAAATTAATAGATTCATAATTAAACGCTTTTATTCAATGTCAAATCCTATTGAAATATTGTTTTAGTCTAAAATATTCCATTTTTAAACCATTCAATTAAAAAAATTTCAATTAGAAAGAGAACACTTTTTCAAATATTTAGCAATATTTTACTTTGAAAGTAAGCAATTATAAATCAAATATTCAAAACTAAACAATTTGAATCTGAATTGTTTGAAATAGGAAGTCTTGAATTCTTAATATTTCAAACGTTACAATTTTAATTTTTCCATTTTAAAAATTTTTAGCCTGTGAGTGAAAGTGTTACATTTGGATTTATAAATAACATTTGAACATTTAACTATTTGAAACTACCAAAAATTATAATAATTTATCTTCTGATTTAAAAGTGCTAATTTTGAACAAAAATCATTCAATTTTTAATATTTCCGACCTAAAATTGCTTAAGATGATATAATTTTGAACATTTATAAATTTATTGATTTATTCTTCATTTTAGCATCGAAAATGATGGCGCGGACTTATATTTTTAAACCAGAAATCTTCAAACTGTTCAATTTGTAAAAGTTTAAACTTTAACATTTTGCAGTTTAACGGCATTTAATTTTAAATTGTTCAATTGAAATATTTTTAAATCTTTTGAAATCTTTTTAATCGTTTGCATTTTTCGGAAATATTACTGAAAACAATAAAATCTTTAAAATCTTTATGAAATATTTAGAATTTATTATTTATTTATTGATATTTATTTTTTTATGTTTTATTTTTTTACTTTTTTAGATTTTTTTGAATCATTTGAAATCTTTGAAATCTTTGTGAATTATTTAAAAACTTAATTAACTCTTTTGAAATCTTTGGAATCTTTTGAAATATTTTGGTATGATTGAAATCTTTGTGTAATATTTTAAAACTTTGTTGAATCTCGGAATATTTGAAATCTTTCTGAAACCTTTAAAATCGTTGCGAAATCTTTGAAATATTTTGGAATTTTTGACATTTTTAAAATGTTTGTGAAATCTTTTTAAATCCTCGAAATTTTTGTGAAATTTTTGAAATCTTTATTAAAGCATTAAAATCTTCATGATATATTTAAAAACTTTGTTAAGTGTTATGAAATGTTTGAAATGTTTCTAAATTCTTTCAAATCTTAGCGAAATCTTTGAAATCTTCTGAAATATTTCGAATCTTTGAAATCTTTTGGAAACATTAAAATCTTTGCGAAATCTTTGAAATTTTCTGAAATATTTTGAAATTTTTGAAATCTTTTGAAATCTTTGAAATGCTTGTAAAATTTTAAAGTCGTTGTTAAATCATTTGAAATTTTTTGATATCTTTAAAATTTTTAAAGTCTTTGCAGTATTTTTTAAATATTAAAACCTTTGCCAAATCTTTTAAATCTTCTGAAATATTTTGGAATCTACGTGAAATCTTCGAAATTTAAAATTGTTTAATTAAAAAGTGTTGAAAGCTTCCATTGTATACGTCCAAATTATTGAGCATTTGAATTAAAAATTTCTTGAATTTCAATTTTGAAACTTTAGAATTCAGAAGAGTTCCACTTTAAATGCTTTATTTGCCGGTCAGTTCTAATTACGTCAAATAAATATATTTTCAGCTTCAAAACTTCGCATTTTTTAATTTCAAAGACCGTGAAAAATTTTGGCGAACCATTTTTTTTGGCTTTAAACAATAGCAGTCTTCGTTTGTTATGTTAAAGATAATTTAAAGTATAAATTAAAGTTTAAAAGGATATTATCGCATAATAAACGTCGTTAAGTGTACATTATGATTCTGCCTCTTTCACTAATTGCCCTTTCTTGAATGTAGCTATGAGTATATTCTTGTCAGCGTTCGAAAAACGCTTCTTATGATTTTCCACCACTTGCAAAAGGAATTGTTTCTGTTCTTCTTTGACTGTCATGGAAGTGTTGAAAGTTGTTGCGTATTCTTGATCAGAGTATTTTTCCAGCTGTGAAACCATGTCATGCTTTGTCTCAGTAGGCACTAGGTTAGAAAAAAGACTGAGAGTTACCATTTCTTGACCTTAGTACCACAAGTGACGTTCAATTGCCTTTAATGCGGAGTCGGAACAAGGTTTAAGAGTATTCTTACAGGATGTCAATGTTTTAATAAATGAGAAATCATTCACAGGAGCACTGCAAACCTTAGGATATTGGATCCATGGCTTAACATATAATAACGCTACAAATAATCCAAATTCCACGCATTGCCTTCTCTCGCGTTGAGTGAGATGAAAGAGATTTCCAAAAAGATTGATTTTCAGGACATATATCACCTTGCACGTCCATCTTGCATGATGAAAGACACCTACAGTTCGAAACCTTGGACCATCCGGTGTATTAGATAGACTTTCGCCTAAAAATATCAGTGTTAACTCCAAAAGTTCCTTATAATCATCTCTCAGAATAAATGATTTGTTGGAATCTTTTAATACTTTTGAAGCAAATGTAATGATTTCAGTCTTTAAGTTTTTTAAATTTCCGGATAGGCGATCCTCATCGCAAGTCGTAAAGGTTTTTTGATCTATCTGTGGCCAAGCTTCACGAAAACGTTTAAATAAGGCAATATTTGGACCAACAGATGCACCAAATGCAGCTTTAAATCCATCCTTAAAGACAACTTCAAACGCATAATGTCGACATGTGAACCACAGCAGAAGTTTATCCAGTTTGTTTTGCAATAAAGCACAAGCGCCATTTGTAGATCCTGTATTTGCTGCTGTAGTATCGAAGCAAACTCCTATGGTCTTCTCAACAAGTTTCCAATTACGTGGAGTAGTAAATGTTGCTTCCGCAATTTTTTCACATGCACCTTTATCTTTTTTTGGAACTCCTAACAGCTTTTCTGTTTCTTTCCCCGATACAGAAATAGCCAAACGTTCTTCTTTTAGCGGGCTCTCTGAAATTTCTGGAAGCAATTTGCTATCTATATGAACCACAAGTTGTTCCGAAAATGCAGTAGTTTCTTTTATTTCTACAGCTTGTTGAGCACGTTGAGATTCTCTTACTCTCTTAACACTACTTCGAGAGAAGGCTACTCAAGATAAGTCACAGTTACTGTTGTCTTTTATGACTGCAGATAAAATATACTTCGCTTTTCTATCACTAATGTTAGCGCGATCTAATGTCGAGGCTATATTTTTAGTGACTATGTCCGAAGCTCTCATTTTCTTACGTTTTTTAGACGGTTCTGATGTTGAGGAGACTGACGAGCAAGGGCCGACTTTCTTCACATTAAAATCTTCGTCTCTATCAGAAGATATGATTTCTTTGCCGCTGGATAAATCTGGTATCATTTTTATGTTAACTTCTTGACATTTAGTACTTCTTCTTTGTTTTCCTTTCAATTTCCTTTCCTGATATTTAGATATTCGCATTTTTTGTTTTCATTTTTTCTTACTAAATCATCACTCAATTTAGTAATAACTAACTTTCTCTCTAATCTTTGATGCGTCAAAAATAGTCTGTCGCTTCCGATTTTTATTAGTTTGAAAACGTCGCAGTGAGCAATATCGAAAAGACAATTTAATACCTGTTGAAACTTAGTCTCCTTACCAAATTGCGTTGGTCCACCCGGGTTTGTATTACGGCATAGAGTTTTATATTTAATAATAGATTTTCCAGTTTTCTAACAATATTTCTTTCCTCCATAGTTGGTATTCGAGCTTTATTCCAAATATTGCAGACATCCTGGAAAATCTTTTTTACAGCATCTTTTTCAGGGTTGCGTTCGATAGTATGATAATAAAAGTATAAATGAATTTTTTTTTTAAAGTTTTATAGAAAATTCTTTACAGGATACATTGACATTTCTCGTAATTGATACTTGATAGTTGTGAACTTAGCTTCTTGTTCTAATTCGAAAACAAAATAATGTTCAAAATAAAAAAAAACTTAGTTTTCAGATACAAAATCTCACTTTTTTTTTCTATGGTACATTATTATAGGCAAATGAATTCGTCTAGAAATTCTCCATCTAAAGGAAGATTCAAGTGCATTGATTAATGTATAAAAAATTATATGATTGCCAAAAACACCCATGAAGATTAATCTTTCTAAAAATATTATTCCACCTTTGAATTCGTGGTAAAAATTGTAGAGATAATCGCTTTGATAATTTTTTGTAAATTTGAAAATGAAGAAGGTATTAAGCTTTAAAAGCTTGAAGGCCGATGAGGGAGTACTAGGTACTGTTGGTTTGAGCTCAAATTGATACTACATCATTTTTTCTTCAGAAGGAACAAATATTTTTGAGTGCACCTTCCATTTTTTAAACTTTAGGCTTTTGCTATTATTTATGGACCACCCTAAATTGTTTATCGTATATTAAGAGATTTCTGCCCAAGAATTTCCTGTTCTATGCGTAGTAAATGGTATATGCTATTGAACAAGCAAAACAGATTCTTTCTTGATCCAACGTTAGGGGTCGTCCATGAATTTTCAAGCCATAAGGACGAATTTTTTCGACGACAGTTGAATTTTCAACAAAAAAGTTAATTTTCAACCAAGAAGATTAATTTTCTACCAAAGGACGAATTTTCAAAAATATACATGAATTTTCAACCAGAAATTTCATCTTCAGGAAAAAAATATGAATCTTTTACCAAGTAGATGAATTTTGAACATAATAGTTCAATTTTTAACCAAAGAGATTAATCTTAGAAAAAGTAAATTTTTAACAAAGTAGTTCAACTTTCAACCAAATAGTTAAATTTTCAACAAAAAAATGGGTTTGTTACCAAGAAGATTAATGTTCTGCAAAAAGACGAACTTTCAACAAAATATATGAATTTTCAAAAAAATTGTAAAACTTTTAAAGTCAAAAAGACGAGTTATCTACAAATCAGTTGAATTTTTAATCCAAAAAATATGATTTTTCAATTAAAAAGGGTAATTTTATACCAAATAGTTCAATATTGAAATAAATAGTTCAATTTATAACCAAATAGTTTGATTTTGTACCAAAATAGTTGAATTTTCAATTTTAAAAAATGTTCACCAAAAAAGTTAATTTTTAACCGAATGGTTTAATTATCTAAGAAATTGTTGCATTTTCAAGCCAAAAAGACGAATTTTCTACAGTATAGTTCAGTCCTTAACAAAAGCAGATTAATTTTCAACCAAACAGTTGAATTTTTAACCAAAACGGATGAATTTTCAATCGAGAGGATTAACTTTCTACCAAGAAAGACGATTTTTCAACAAAGTACATGAATTTTCAAGATAATAGATGAATTTTCAACTAGAAAAGGTCAATTTTCAATAACTTCTCAGTTAAAAAAATTAGTTCTTAGCCAATGAAAATGAATTTTTAACAAAATAGTTCAATTCTCAACTAAAGATATGAAGTTTCAACTAAAATGATGAATCATCAATAAAAAAAAACTTCGACAAAAAAGTTCAACATTCAACCAGATAGTTGAATTTTCTACTAAAACAAATTAACTTTCAACCAAACAGTTACATTTTTAATCAAAAAGGAAACATTTTCAATCAGAGATTTAAATTGAAGAGGTAAATCTTCAACAAAAAAATGAATTTTTGACAAAATACTTAAATTTTCAACCAAAGAGATGAAGTTTTAACTAAAACGATGCATCTCAAAAAAATTAATTTTCAAAGAAAGAATTCAACGTTCAATCAAGCAGTTGAATTTTAAGCCCAAAAAGACGATTTTTTAATCATGAAGATAGATTTTTACCAAAAAGACTAATTATCAACAAAACACATGATTCTTCAACTAAAAAGGATCAATTTCCAACCAGATATTTCAATTTTTAACTAAAAAAGATAAATTTTAAACCAAAAACGGAATAGTAGAGTTTTCAATTAAAAAATTAATTTTCAACCAAAAATGAAACGAATTTTCAACACAATAGTTAAATTTTCAACCAAAGAGATGAATCTTAAAATTTAATTTTTTCACAAACTAGTTCAACTTTCAACCAAGTCATTCAATATTTAACGAAAAAGATGACTTTTTAACAACATATTTGAATTTTCAACAAAATAATTAAATTTTCAACCAAACAGTAGAATTTTTAACTGACCGAGATGAATTCCGAAATCCGTCAGGAAATTTGAAAAGTTCAAAAGTAACAGAATGTTCACGATTTGTTTGAAAAAAAATAAAAGTTCAATTTCAATAGAAAACCCACAATTATATTTTTAAAAATTTTTTTCCAATTTGATCTTCTGTAAGGAACACATTCTGCGAGTTTTATGTAGGCTAAATAATTTTTGTGGCCAGGAGAATTTTTTCTTTCATAAAATCCAATTTTCGCATTTTTCTCTGAAACAACGAAAAATGCAAAAAATGTTAAGATAAAGGCTTGCACATTTAGAAAAGTTCTACAAAAGATACCACTTGCTCTTTTGTGATATCTTGCCTCGTTTACAAGCAAAATTCGAAAACTATATTTTCAGGAAAAAAAATTCTCCCGTCCTCAAGAATGGTTTAGGCCACATAAAACTGATAGGATTCCTTCTTTATACAAGCAGAAACTGTAAAAAAATATGGTAAAAAATGAAGAATCTGAGATTCTCCAAGAAATCTTCAATTCATGTTTTCAAAATTCGAAGAAAAAAATAAAGAAGATTTTCTGTAAGACCCGACCTTTTTTATTTTTTCCAATATTTTTAAAACGTTTTTACTAGCATATGAAAGTGATTCTATCAGTTTTTAATCCTATTCGATTTTATGAAAAAAAATTCTACTGTCCACAAAGTTATTTAGCCCACATAAAACTCACAAGATGTCTTCCTTACGAAAGGCCAAATTTATCAGAAAATTGTCAAAAAATATGAGTGTGGGTTTTTCGAACAAATCGTCGCCGCTTTTTTAATTTTAATTTTTTTTTAATTTTTTCACTGATTTCGAAAGAGGACGGTGAAACTCATCAGAATTCAAGAAGAAAATTGGAATTTCTGAATTAGAGAAACTATAAAAAATTATAGAGGCTTAAAGAGAAAATGTGTTGATTTTTTTAAATATGAACGTCAAAATTCAAATGCTTGCAACATCGGGGAAAATTTTTTTTTCTCAAATTGGCAAGTTTGAGTCACCTAATTTACTCTAAAAAATGACATATTTTGTTACTGAGAGATTCTATGATTCTATGATAAATAAATTGAATTTTTAATAGAATAGTTAAGTTTTTAACCATGTAGTTGAATTTTCAACCTACAAAGATGCATCTTCAACTAAATTTTCGAATTTTCAAATAAAGAAGATTAAAATTCAGCCAAAAACGGTTGCAATTTCCGCAAAATTGTTGAAATTTTCGAACCTAAAAGGCGAATTATCTACAAAAAAGTTGAATTTTCAACCCAAAAATATGATTTTCAACGAAAAAGTTCATTTTCAACCAAATGCTTCAATATTTAAATGAATAGCCTGATTTTTAACCAATTAGTTGAATTTTCTACCAAAATAGTTGATTTTTCAACCAAAATAGATAAATTCTCAGCGAAACATGAATTAGTTAAAATTTCAACTAAACAAGATTTTAATTTAGAATCGAACACAGTTGAATTCAACCAAAAAAAAGATGAATGATCATCAAAATACATGAATTTTCAACCAAATAGTTGAATTTTCAACTCAACAAACCAATTTTCAGCCCAAAATTAAACGAATTTTCAACACAATAGTTAAATTTTCGAAGACAGAGATGAATCTGCAATCAAAAAAGGACGAATTTTCAACAAAATAGATGAATTCTTAATAAAAAAAATTAATTTTCAACCAAATAGTTGCATTTTCAGCCAAAAAAAATGAATTTTCAACCAAGGAGATTAAATTTCTACCAAAAAAAAACGATTTCTGAACAAAATACATGAATTTTCAAACAAAGAGACGCATTTTCAACTAGAAAAGATCAATTTTCAATTAAAAATGTCAATTTCAAACCAAAAATGGAATAGTTACATTTTCAGTTGGAAAAAGCAATTCTTAACCATAACAAAAATGAAGTGTCAACAAAACAGTTAAATTTTCTGCCAAAGAGATGAAATTTTTACCAAAATGATGGATGTTCATAAAAAAAATAATTTCCAACAAAAGAGTTCAACATTCAACCAAATAGTTGAATATTCAACTGAAAAGAGCATTTTTCAACCAAGAAGGTTGATTTTCTGCCAAAAAAGTCGAATTATTAACAAAATGCATGAATTTTCATACAAATATTTGAATGCACACAAGAAGATAAATTTTCAGCCCAAAAGGAAACGAATTTTCAACACAATAGTAAATTTTTCAATCAAAGAAATGGATTTTTAAAAAAGTAATTTAACTTTCTACCAAGTAGTTGAATTTTTGACGAAGAGGATAACCCTCTAACAAAATAGTTGCATTTTCAGCGGAATAATTAAATTTTTGATAGAACAGTAGAATTTTTAACCAAACGACATGAATTTCGAACCAGAAATAATAATATTAGACTTTTCTGCCAAAAAAAAAATTAACTTGTATAATACTCGAAGTTTAATGTACGTGAATGGAAGAAACTTCCAACACGTTCATTGTAAATGACTGAATTTTCAAATATTTTTTAATGGTGGCAATGTAAATATATAAGGGTGAAAATAAAAAAATCAGCACCATTCTCTTAAAAACTTTTCTTGGAAAAGGTATTTCGTATTCAAGTAATACATTTTTTTCCATTGGTCCTAACCACAATTATGATAAAAATAGTGTTAAACGAGATCAAGAAGGGTACCTTGATTTTAAATTAATTTTTCAAATGTTAAATAATAAAATTCGTACTTCAATGCTTGTAAATTCTCTCTAAAGGTAAGTATAATTTGTATAAATAGTCGTAGATTTTTCAATAAATATAAATTTGAAAATCCAACTCTTTCGTTCAAAAAATCTTTCAAAACTGTTATTTTATCGGGTGCGACATTCAGTTGTGTGGACATTCAAAAACCAATTTGTATAATACAGTTATAAGTTTTAAACTCATTATAAACCTTATTTTCTACTGAAGCTTAAATTATTTTCTAATTAAGTTTTAGTCTCATTATCAAACTTATTTTCTAATTGTGTGTTCTATTATGAAAACATAAGCCTATTAAAAAAAAAAAGTTAAAATTGTAATAAGAAAAAAAATGCACACATTCCACTTTGAGAAAATGTATTCAGGGACATGTGACTGGTTGACATTTTCGCAGATTTAAACAACTTTTTTTCGTTAACCTGGTAAATTTTTAATAATTAGAGCACAAGGTATTATAAAATAAGTCACGTACTATAAGATCCTACAAATACAAATTTTTTTAGGTAAATGGAAGCCAGTAGTTTTCTTGGGACAAGATATTGTTGATTTTTTTATTTTCATCCATAAAGTTCAATTTCTTACTATCAAGGAGAGGTCGCGAGATGCAGGACGCCGATTCAAATGGAGTTTTACAGGACTAAAGTATATCAAAATCTATTAGGTGCGTGTTTTTCCCTTCGATCCAATGACCCTTAGTTTCCGAGATATCGAGGGTTGAGTATTTACGTTTGAACGCTCAACTCATCATTCGAACATGAAATAGATAAGAAATGTAAATATTTTTCATTATTGATTCATTTCTACAATGATAACGAATTACACGTTTGAAAATCGGTTTTCATTTTCCTTCTCAAAAAATGGATGGTGCAAAAAACTCGTCGTTTCGATATTTTTATTGTTGTCGAACTTCCGCTATGCTATGCGCTACGCTTAAGAGGAGAAAGCCTGACTGAGGTTCGATCCCTGCGTGCCGGTACCAATGGGAATTTTTCTATACAGTAAGGTCCATTTCATCCCGGTCGTAAGGTTATTGCATGATAAAATATTTTCAAAAAATGTAACCCCCCTTCCACAGCAGTAGTCAAAAAGATATTGAACAGGGTTCCTCTCGAATTTCACGCAGAAATATGGACGGCCGCGCATGCGCATGGTTCGAAAAGTAGGCCAGGGGCGCAACTTTGGGTGACGAGTTGTTTAGAAATTTCCCATCTGTATTTAAAGTTGTTTCTCGTGACATAAATTTTAAAACTAACTATTGAAGGTGGATAAAGGTATCGTATGATACAGTAACGTTAACTAATGCACCGCATTGAAAATTGTAAGCCCCCACATGTAAGTGAAATTCACAATAAGTGTTGATATTCAATTAACAGTTCTGAAGTTAGGCTTTTCGCAATAAATACATGCAGAAAAATCATAATCTGCCATAATTTACAGTGAACAATAATTTTGACTATTTCCTAACATAATCAAAAATCAAATACATCAACACTATCACAACATCAACAATATCAAACACAATTTTCAATTTTAATTGCCATACTCTAATGTGGATTTCAAAATCCATTTTTTTCTGGAAAATTTGACAAAAACTTAATCTAAATTTTTGTTTGCTGCTAATTTTTATATTACTTGGTATTTTAGCTTAAGGATCCCTTTAAACAATGAAACACAATTTTCAATTTTCAATCTTATTCACCATATTTTAGTGGGAATTTCAAAATGAATTTCTTTTTCTGAAAAATTTGACAAAAACTTGATGCAAATGTTTGTTTGTTATTATTAATTTTTTGTTGTTGTTTGGTATTTTGTGTTGAAGGACCCTTCAAATGATGAAACACAATTTTAAATTTTAATCGCCATATTTTAGTGGAAATTTCAAAATAAACTTCTTTTTCTGAAAAATTTGACAAAAACTTGATCTAAATTTCTGTTTGTTGTTAATAAATTTTTGTTATTGTTCGGTATTTTAGGTCAAAGGCCTCTTTGAATAATAAAACACCATTTTCAATTTTAATCGCCATCTTTAAGTGGGTATTTCAAAAAAAATTTCTTTTTCTATAAAATTTGACAAAAACTTGATCCAAATTTTTGTTTGCTGTTAATACATTTTTTTTACTGTATGGTATTTTTGGAAAAAAGTCCCTTTAAATGATGACACACAATTTTTAATGTCAATTGCCTTATTTTAGTAGGATTTCAAAATCAATTCTTTTTTCTGAAAAATTTGATAAAAACTTGATTCAAAGTTTTGTTTGTTGTCAATAAATTTTTCTTATCGTTTAGTCTTTCAGGTCGAAATTCCCTTAAACAAAAACACATTTTTAATTTTAGTTGCCATATTTTTGTGGAGACTTCGAAATCAGCATTTTTTCTGAAAAAATTGACAAAAAATTGATCCCCATTTCTGTTTGTTGTTAATAAATTTTTTTTATGGTTCAATATTTCAGCTCAGAGGTCCCCTTAAATAATGAAACACAATTTTCAGTTTTCAATTTTATTCGCCATATTTTAGTGGAGATTTCAAAATGAATTTCTTTTTCTGAAAGATTTGACAAAAACTTGATCCAAATGTTTCTTTTTTATTAATAATTTGTTGTTGTTGTTTGGTATTTTGGGTCGACGGCCCCTTCAAATGATGAAACACAATTTTTAATTTTAATCGTCATCTTCAAGTGGGGATTTCAAAATGAATTTCTTTTTCTATAAAATTTGACAAAAACTTTGTCCAAATTTTTGTTTGTTGTTAATATTTTTTTTTATTGTATGGTATTTTTGGCCAAAAGACCTTTTAAATGATGACACACAATTTTCAATTCTAATTGCCTTATTTTAGTGGGATTTCAAAATCAATTCTTTTTTCTGAACATTTTTGATAAAAACTTTATTCAAATTTTTGTTTGTTGTTAACAAATTTTTCTTATTGTTTGGTCTTTCAGGTCGAAATTCCCTTAAAAAAATAAAACACATTTCAGAAAAAAATTGATTTTGAAATCCTCACTAAATTATGGCAATTAAAATTGAAAATTATGGTTCATTATTTAGAGAGACCTTTGACCTGAAATAACGAACAAAAAAAAATTATCAACAACAAATAAAAATTTGGATCAAGTTTTTGTCAAATTTTTCAGAAAAAAGTATTGATTATCAATTCCCCACTAAACTATGGCAACAAAAATTGAAAATTATTTTTGATAATTTGAAGGGACCCTTAACCTAAATTACCAAACAATAAAAAAAATTATGAACAACAAATAGAAATTTGGATCAAGTTTTTGTCAAACTTTTCAGAAAAAAAAATATTATTTTAAAATCTCCACTAAAATATGGCGATTAAAATCAAAAATTATTTTTGATATTGTTGTTGTTATGATAGTGTTGATGTCTTTGATATTTGATTATACAGAAAATAGTCAAAATTACCGTTCATTGTAAATTACGGAAGATTATGGTTTTTCAGCGTGCATTTAATGCGAAAACCTATCCTCAGAACTGTCAATGAAATATCAACACTAATTGTGAATTTTATTTACAAGTGGGGGCTACAATTTTCAATACGGTACATTGGTTAACGATACTGTATCGTATGATACCTTTATCCAACCTTTCATAGTTATTTTTTAAATTTATTTAATAATAAACAAAATTTTAAATACGGATGGGAAATTTGTAAACAACTCGTCATCCAAAGAGGCGCCCCTGACCTATTTCCCGAACCATGCGCATGCGCCGGCGTCCATGTTTGTGCGCGAAATTCGAAAAGACCTCTGTTCAATGTCTTTTTGAGTGCTGCTGTGATAAGAAGGTTGCACTTTTTAAAATATTTTAACATGCAACAACCCTGTGATTGGAATGAGATGGACTTTACTGTATATACATACTTCTGCCGAAGCTCTGGTGGTTCAGAACGCACCTCAAACAGTTATGGAAGAAACTTCATATCGAGGGGCAACTTTGTTGCGGTTCGCTGGTTGGTTTCGAGTAATAATCATTCATTTCAGGATATTGTTATTGAACCCTTTTATTTAGCATACAATCCATAGATTTTAAAATCAATATATTCGAAATTTAAATTACAAAAAGATGCTGAGAAAGGGTTTTTCGACTATCATTCATCTGATACATTCACCTGCATCAACCCAACCACTTGGGGGAGGCTTTGTGTCCGGTTTGCATTCTCCGTCAACAAATTTTTTTACTTGAGCTGTAAAAAAACGATTCCATTAAAGTAAATTGAATGATGGCATCAGTATCGCAAAAGAAATAAAATTTTTTTAAAAATTGTCTAGGCTTCTAAGCCGAAAACTGAAAATTCATCACGGTTAAAGAAACTAATAGTCCAAATAGCTACAGTACTTCAAAAACAGCTAAAGTCACTTTTTTCAAAATTATTTAGGGAATATTAGCCTTTCAAATTTACTGTCTATAAATGAATATATTTAGTTGTGTAACCTACCTCTGCCGCAACGACGGACGCAGTTGAATTCATCTTTATTTACATACGAGCAGTGATCAGTTGCACACAGTGTCGCCTTTCCTGGTTGCTGAAAATAAACAATTTTTTAATCAACTCGAATTCTTATTGTGAGAATAAACATTTTTAATGAGAAAAAGAGAAAATTAGAATTATTTTTATACTTACTTTGCATCCTCTGTCACACACATTCCTTCCCTCAGGTGGAGATACCGGGTTTAACTGTGAGAAATAAGATGTATCTTAGTATGAATGTTTTAGGTAATTTTCAAATATTTCATTATTTTATTCCTTATTATTGATAATCAGAAAGTTGTTCTTCCACTTTTAAGCTTTTCTTTACATGTACACCTTTCCATCTTTTAACATATTGAAATCCCCCGCCTATAGACCTATAGACAGTGACTGATGTAAATTTGGCCAAGGGAAAGGAAAACTACCGAAAACCCGCCCGAGCGCCGCTGGATGCCAGCAGGCGAAGTTCAGAAAAGAATATTCGAATAGATTGTGCCAAAGGAAAATTTCTTTCGTTCTCACCCACTGATATGCTTTCATTATCTCTGCCAAGGTTTCAAATTCACAAGAACAGATTACTCAAAACAGATTTCATTAAAATTCACTTTAAAAAAAAAAACCTTCAAAAATTTGTAAATTAAATTTTTTGGTTCCTTTGCAAGATTTGAGAATATCTTTTTTTTACTTTAGACCTAAAATAACTTCACTATAAACGTTTATTATCACGACAGTTTAGAAGAGTACAACCCTCTAAAGTGAAGAATCACCCCTTGTCAAGCACAGTTCGTTTCCAATAAATTACTTGTAGTGTGTAGCAGTAATTTTTTTATACAATATTAATTTGAAATAATTATTCTATTTAAAGTGAAACTCACAGGGGGGGCTCCAATTGCAAAGCAGATCGAAAATGAAGTTGCAGTTACTATAAAAATAAAAATATAATGTATCAAAATTGGCTTATTGAATAATACAGGTACATGTGTTTTAAACACATGTACCTCACTGTTAAAAAAGACTTGAAAATTTAGTAATTTTTTATCCACGTATTGGAAGTTTTTCTCATTCACGTACATTAAGTTTAAAGTATTTTAGTTTAATTTTAATGTACATGTGCATTAAATTTTATAACTGTGTTATATGCAAGCACAATTAAACTAGAAAAATTCATGCATGATTGCACATGTACATGAAGATTAATGTAAAATACTTTGAATCCAATGTTCACAAATAGAAAAAACTTCCAATACGTACTTGGGAAAATTTGTCTGATTTTAAGCAAAATTGTCCCAAGTAACTGAATTTAAACCTCTTTATCTGAATTTCAGAATTGAGTCTTAAATTCAGTAAGATTTTATTAAACTTTATGCCAACGATTTTAAGCTGTAACAAATTTAACTACTCTTTTTTACTCTAATTTTATGGATATCACTTACTTAGTAAAAGCGCGAAGACTACTTTTGCCCTCATCTTGAAGAAATGTTTAGGATCTGAATATTCAGACAATGGTAAAAAGTTCGTTAAATTCGGTATATATAGAAGCCGCCAGGTTAGTCATGCACATACGCTACCAAGGTTTTATTTCACATGTTTATGATTCGAACACGAAATAGATAGAAAATGTAAATATTTTTTACCTTCATTGGTATTCATTTCTACGATGATAACGAATACATGCTTGAAAATCGGTTTCCGTATTATACAGAGATATTTGAAAATTCAAAATATTTTTAGCTTAAATTGAATGAATCTGAAAGAATTTCAATTTCAAAATATTATTTAATTCTGAATGATACAATGTGATATGGATCAATTTCGAAAGTTGTATTTAACAATTTTTAATGCTCTAAAGACTGTCAGGTTTATATTCTGTGTTTGTAAAAGCCTTATCAGAATTTTATGTCGCTGAAGTTCGAAACATTTATAAACGAAAATATATATATATTTTTTTCATTTCGGAAATGAATTGTTTAACAACGAAATAAAGTAATAAATTAATTTAGACGGCAATCACTCTAGGACAAGTACGTTTTAGCCATTGACGCACTCTAATGTATAAACAATTTCTTTAAAATTCTTATTTTCGCCTAAATGCTCGGTTCTCGGATTTTATTTCACAGATTACTTGTATTTGATGTCGAACAACAGACAAAAAAAATTCCATTCCAACATTTTCATTAGAAGACTGTCATTAATACAAATTTATTTAATTGAAAAAAAAAATTTAATTGGAAAAAAATTCTAACTTTCTTCTAAGCACCGGTGTTGCCTAACGTCAAATACAAGTAATATTTGAAATAAAATCTGAAAACCGAGCGTTTAGAAGAAAATTAGAATCTGTTTAATTTTAACAAATTTGTTTATTTAATAAATTTGTGTAAATAGCAGTCTTCCGATAGGGATACTGGAATAAATTTTGTTTTGCTGTTGTCTGTCATGAAATACAACTAATTTGGGAAATGAAATACGAGAACTAAGCGTTTAGGGGAAAATGAGAGTTAAATTTTTTTTTATAAATAAGAGTGCATGGATGGCTGAAACGTAGTTATCATAGCGTGATTACCTTCTAAACTAAATGACCGTCAACTGGGGCTATTATGGTACGTTTTGGGGTAAATATGGGACAACATTTATGCTCTATAAGTCCGTGGAATTTCACTTTTCTTGAGAAGGATTTTCTGTACATCTTATAGACAATATTCGTAAGGTATACCGCAAAATCACACAAATAAAAAAAATTCTACGAAGTAATACCCTAAGATCATAATAGCTCCCGGGAATCACAATAGCCCCGGTTGCCGGTACTTTATTTTTTTACTAAAAAACTTATTTGCGTAATTTATTAAAATAAATAAATATTTTTGATAATAAACGTTGCTAACTTCAGTTACATTAAATTTTTTTATTTTTGGAAAGTTCCTTTTTAAAATTTTACAATTGTAAATGCTTAAATCTTTTATTTTTCAGATTGAAATCACTCAATACACGAAATAGATCAAAAATGTAAATATTTTTCATTCGTACTAATTTCTACATATTTGAGAATTTTTTTCCCTATTTCTTCCGCTTTTCTTATTGAACCGTGCATATTGCGCGCTAAATTCTTGTTATCACAAATAGAGTTTCTTTTATGTTTAAAACTCCAGATTGTATGTTTCGACATTTTACTTCTATGTTATATTTCTCGTGTTTATACATAAATATATTACTTGTCAAGGAGAAAAAACAGCTTACCTGAAAGCATTACTAACTTGTTTTTCCCAAAGAAGAAAGCACGATTAATAATTTTATTACTTTGTTGATACGCACTGTCTAGTATTACGGATTTTTCCGTACGACTTTTGTTTTGCAGGTATTTTCGCTTTTCCCGGGTTTTCGGAGGTATAGGATTTTTTAGTTTTTTAATAGAAAAAGGTATTTTTTAAAGATCGATATGAAATATACTTTCTTATGAAAAGTTTTGTGTACTAAAATAGAACACCAGAAAAATCCACAAATCAAAAATAAAATTCGGATCCATCTACTTTACGGCTCATTAGAGAGAAATGTACATTAAGTGTACAACAGAATGAAAAAAGAGGGAGAAAAAGAGTCAACCAAATCAACCTCTCACTCTTTCTTTTTTCTGTCCTTATACTACTGGGGACCTAACATGTTTCGAATCCAGTTTAGACTTCCTCATCAGGGATAATTTGTAGGAAGACTACAGTTATAAATAAGGAAACCTACTATATATTAACTAAACTCAATAATTACCTGAAAATAAAAATAAAGAAATTAATACTAAACGTTCTTTGGTCCATTTTTCTATTTTCTTATTCATATCACATCTTTTTACATTCTCATCAGAGAAGGTATTAGATTTGTGTAAAATTTTGACCCCCCCCCCCCCCGATTTTGTCAAATGTCCACGTTTCGAGACCCTCTGAACCCGAAAAACAGGCTTTTACGAATGT
>JAUMHM010130492.1:0-15630 GCA_032362435.1 Melikaiella ostensackeni
AGGTTGGTACTCTATGACAAGCATACAGATTTTTTGTTTGTGGCGTCATCTCTGTGTCAGGCCGAAGACTTTTCAGCTCATGTAGTATATTGTTCTCTACAAAGCTTTCCTCTCTCGGAAATAATTATTCTTACTATCGGAAAATGCAGAGATACATTACCGTTCCTCTTTTGACGGACTTATAATTATGCAAATAGTGACAATGAAACGTCATTCTACTCGGAACATTATGTGACTTTTATGTTAGGATTGAATGACAGAATTGATTTTTTATCTTATTGAAGAGCTGATTAGATTGTGAAATATGAATTATGTTTGGTAGCCCAAGTCATCGATTTTGCTCATTCTTGCTTATTTTCTAGCGTTTAGGGTACTAAACAGTGAAGCTTTTATTTAAAATTCAGAACCATTTTGATTGAAATATCGACCACTAAATTTTTCGTTGCGAATTCATCGTCTTTAGATGACAATTCAAGTACTTGGTTAGAAGTTGAACTACTCTGTAAAAATTAATTTTCTCTTGGTTGAACATTCATCTCTTCGCTTCAGAATTTAACTATTGTGTTGGAAATTTGTTGTTTCTTTGGTTGGAAATTCGTTTTTTTTTATTGAGAATTAACTTTTTTGACTGAAAATGTAACAATTCCACTTTTGGTTGAAGATTTATAATTTTATTCAAAAATTTATTTATTTGGTTGGAAATTCATGTATTTTTTCGAGAATTCGTCTTTTCTGGTAGAAAGTTAACCTTCTTGCTTAAAAATTAATCCTTTCTGGTCAAAATTCTTTCATTTGTGCAAGATTTTAGAAGATAATATTTTTTTTTGAAAACAAAAAAGTTTTCAAAGATTTCAGAAGATTTCAAAATATTTCACAAAGATTTCAAGAGATTTGAGAATATTTCAAAAGAACTTACGAAGATTTGAGCAACATATTCAACAGTTCAAAAGATTTTCCAAAGATCCAAAAAATTTCACAAGAAATTCAAAGATCTCGAAATATTAAAAAAAATATTGAAGAATTAAAGATTTCACAAAAATGTGTAAGATTTCACAAATATTTCGAAAATCTCAAAAGTGTTCAGAAATTACAAATGGTTTTATATGATATGAAGAGAAGAAGAACTCGACTTGCGTTTCCGGCTTGAAAGTGTGAGGTAGCGGTGAATTTTTGATGCCGAGTTTTTTGGATATTTGTGGCGAATTTTGATGTGAGTGGATTGTGGAAGTGTGAAGAAGGGTTTGTTTTTGAGAGATTCATTGAGAGATTGAGTGATTGACAAGGGGGTGAGGATATTTTTGGGGAACAAGGCAGATTTGTGTGGAAGTTGAGGTTAGGTTGCTTTGAGATTTGTAACGGGAAGGGAGGACTGGGTTGATCGTAGCAAGGCGGGGTAGATAGCAGGGCAGGGCAGACAGCATGGTGGGGTAGATAGGTAGAAAAGCAAGGCATGTAGACGCGACCATAGATAGAGACAGAAAACGATAGAAGGCGGAAGGGTTTGAATTGGAATCATGGCTAGCAGAGCGAGTATCAGCAAGGAAAAAGGGGATTTAGATCAGGAAGTTTTCAGCACACCGAAAGGGGAGAGCAAAGAAAGGAAGGAAAAGGGAAAGTATAGGAAAACGGAAGAAGGGGAGCGATTGAGAGCGAAGAGCGTGGGATTAATTGAGGTATTCATCAAAAAGAAGAGAGAGAAGAGGGAAAGCGGTGAGGACAAGGAAGATATAGGGTCAAGCTTGAAAACTCCAAAAATTTTCAGATCGCCGCCAGAAAAATATAGTTCTGTAGATGAGGATAAGGACAATAAGGGGACAGAAGGAAACAGAGCTGAGGCTAAAGATCCGATGAAAGAGGAAATATTGAAAAAAACGCGCGAAATGATGATAGAAGTGATAGGGATATGTGAAGAAAACCAAGAAAATATGGGGAGGAAATAAAGAAAGAAATTAGACGGGAAATGGCTGAACTTAAGAAAGAAATGAGCAAATGGGAAGAAGTCAGAGAAAAGCTAGAGGAAAGGATGCAGACGTTAAGAACGGAGACTAGAAAAGCAGGAGGAGACTCATAAAAAGGTAAAGGAGTTGGAAGGTGGTATAGAAAAAATAGAAAGTTCAAACCGGGAGTTTGGAGGTGAAGACAGTGGGAATAAGGAGAAGGAAAGATTGAGAAAAATAGTACTTGTGAAACTAAAGAGATGGGAACATAAGTCGGAGGTGATGACAAAGAATAAAATGTTATATGGAAGTCCGGAGAAAATAGAGGATGATTTGATATGGGTAGGAAGGAATATGCAGTATAAGTTGAGGAAAATAGCGGAAGACGAATGAAAGATGGAAAGGAGAACATGGGTTAAGTAGAAAGACTATCGGCAGTGTACAAGCCCTTACTAGAAGAAATAACTCTGTAATTACATCCACAGTGTTATGGTAGCGAGACCCGGACATATCGGACGAGGATAGAGATGTATGGAGAGCAATTGTTCATAAGAAGAAGACTGATGTCTGAAACGGAAGATTATGGATACTAATGGGCCCGCGTGAAGAGATTCTCTTAGTGGATTAGTATAATGTCTTTGCGAAGCTCTTTACCTGAGGTGATTACTAGAAAGATTGATCAGCGACCCATATCGGAGCGGTGTTGTGGGACAAGTGTGCCGTTTGAATGAACAACACACGATTTTTAGATTGATCTAAACCTATACCTTCTCGCACATATTCCTTACTCACCCATACCATATACCACTTTTCTTCCTTTTAGTTAAAAGACATTTGTCTACATTTTGCATCATTTTTAAACAATTATTTAATGTTCCTTCTAGGTTATTTCAGGTAAAAGCTTGTATTCAACACGAGTATGATTTCCTAGCTTTCTCGTTTGTGTTGTAGGAGCGTGAAGTAGATCTTTGTTGATGGGCGGTGTTTCACCGGCCTGGGCAGAGGAGGTGACCTTGACGGCGTATACGCATGCACATTCGTTACTTCGCCGCATGCGCATTGTTGTACGCCGCAAACATGGACCTTCAAACCAACCACAAACCTCTTTCTCCATAGAAAGAGCATGAGAGAGTGAAAAGTCTGCATGAGACATTGGTCATGGGGGTGATTTGGAGCTGCTCAAGTTATATGCTGAGGGAAGAAATAGGACGAGAAAAAATAGTGGTCAGGTAACCGAAAAAATCCTGGAATTTTCAAGAGAAACTAAGGAAGGAGGAGGGTAGGGAAGTGAAATTGCTTGAGCGTGTTTCCGGGAGATTATGGATAAAGAGCGTAGGGGTAACGTGAAATTTTGAAATGGAGGAAGAGTGATACGAAATGAGTTTTAAATATGGTACGCAAGTGAAAGGTAGAAAATGTCAGGGAACAGAGGAAGATATGATGGAAAGGCAAGGAGAGGAAGGTAAGAAAAAATTTCGGAGTCAAGGTACACCGGCTGGTATATGATGGTGAAGAGTGAGGGGGAGCCGAAATATCTGAAAAACATTGAGAAGAAGAGCAAATGGAAAAGGGTGGTGAGATTTAGAATGGAAGATGGGGCAAGAGCATTTAGGTATTAAATGAATTAAGGCCATGGTATACTTACCCGATTTCTAAAATTAATACATTTTTTCGCAACAACTCACGCCCACAAGAATTGCGATATCGAGTTGAAAATCTGGGGAGTTATATAAGAGGCACTAAGGAACGTTCGTATGGTTTTAAATTTCTCGAAATCCAAACAAAATTTTCCACAAATTTTCCTAAATAAAATTTTCCTTGTAGTTTTAGAAATTCAAGACCATACACAAACGCTCCTCAGTACTTTTTAAATAATTTCCGAAAATTTCAACTGGATATCTCAATTCGCATGGACGTTAGTTGTTGCGAAAGAAAATGTCGGTAAGGAAGGGATCAGGTAAGTATAGCATGGCCTTAAGAGGAGAATCTGTGAAGAGTATGTTGGCATAAGCAGGAATCATGACTGCATGTGTCAGAGAGGTGTATAGGTGACTAAGAGGGAGGGAAGAGTGTGGGACAGAGAATAAAATGGGTTTTAAATGGGAATCGTTAGAGCGAAGAATGGATGAAGAAGCTGGAAGAGTTGAGAGAAAGAGCTGGTTGTAAGAGGGAGAGAAAAGCCAAAAAATGACACCTAAAGAAGGAGAATGAAGAAGTAGTGTTGCGGAAAATATGTACAATTTTTTTATTGTTAGTGATAAGAGAAAACGGAAGCCCAGGGCAAGGCCGTAAGCGTCTAGAAGTGAGAATAGTGGTTAAGTCGATATGTAACAAGTAGTTGTCAAGATGGTATATATAAAAATTTTCGATGAGAAAACATATCCTGGTTCTGTAAATACTTTCAAACTCGTAAAATGCAGAGACTATAAACAAAATAAAGACATTTTTCAACTATGAGGCCTTCCGATTCAAACATTTAATTTCACACTTTTTCAATTTCAAATTCTTCAAGCATTCGAAACTTTAGTTGTTAAATTTTTTTAATTGAAAATAAACGATTTAATATAAGGTGACTGGAATATAGAAACACCTAAATCAAAGCTTCGAATATTACATAACATATTGCTGTAATTTAATTGATTTTTTTCAAATCGAAAATGTTAGAATTGCGTATTTGTTGATATATTTTTTTTAAACACCAATTGTCAATTTATAGCGTTTTTTATTACTAGGTAAAATTATTATAACGTAATGCAGTAATTTCAGACAAAAAAGTTTTTTTCCCATCTGTAAATATCACATCTTGAATAATCGTTTACAAAATTTTTGATAGAAACAGAAATCCTTCATTTATAAAGCTTTCGTTACTACATAACGCGAATTTCAAATCGCAGCAATCCTAGTCGAGAAACATTTGATTCCTATTAACTTCTAAAAAAGAACGTCAGAATCAGATATACAGGTATGATTATATTATATTTTTTAAAATTGTTAGCAAAGGGTGACCAAACATTGCGGAAAAATTAAATAATTTATTCTCAAGCGAATGCAAAATCTCAAAATCCAAAATTTTGAAAAAATACAAAACGGCGGCTAATTCAGAACTCAAAAAATACCTTTCTCCCACAATTTTTAACGTATAACTTTTGAGCTTCAGAAAATCAGACTGTTTGACTTTGAAAATTGCTTGCTTACTTCGAAAATCTAAAACTTCGAAATAATACACAATAGCGGCCAGTTCAAAATTAATAAATAGCTGATTTTGAAAAAATGGAAAATTTTATTTTAAGGGAAGTGACTTCAATACTTTATTTTTTGAGGATTGAATTGAATCATATTTTTTTCATTTAGATGTAGGTACTACGACCTTCTTGTGTTTTTCAATAAACGGATACCATTTAAAAATATGAAAGTAAATTTCTCCCTTATTTTCTCGAATTATCTTACAGGTTTTGAATCAACTTTTTTTCTGATATAGCTTGAGAGTATTTCGTGGAAAACTGTAGTTATAAGATGCTTTCAATTTTGAATTGGTCGTCATTTTTGATTTTCTTTCAAATTATGGATTTTCAAATTTATCAAGTAACTTCTGGAGCCAAACATTTTGTTTTCCTGAAGTGTAAAAGTATTACATTGAAAACTGTGTGGAAAATTTTTTTTTTCTAGTTTTGATTTAACCGCCGCTTTGTGTTTTTTCAAAATTTTCGTTTTCTAGGTCTTGCATTCTCTTGACGATAATTTATTGAATTTGTTCACAATTTTTGGTTACTCTTTGTAAATAACTTCAGGAAATAGCTTTTTTGGGCCTGTTCAGATGAACGCGATTTTGTGATTTTTAGAATTATGAGTTCCTTACTACGAAGATATTTCGAGCATCCCTTTCAAACGTTCGTTCTTGGAGATAGAAGGATAATTTCAACCGATTTGGCTGAAATTTGGAATGCTTTTTTTTGAGCATACAAAAAAATTCCGCGAGTGGAAGCAAACGAATTTAAAAATAATAATAATAAGGACCACCCAAGGAGACACTTTTGGACATTTATGGTCAGACCTCGGGAACCTCTGCAAATTTTTTGAGTTTTCTCAGCTCAAACTAAAAGTATGACTTTAAAGATTGCGTACTGTAAATTTCCAATTTTGGCTATAGCTTTCTTAAGTCATGTCACGAGTTGAAACCGAGGTACAAAATTCAAGGAAGTTTCTAATTTTTTTTTTAAACTTCTCACGTGATATATCATTTTCGAAAATTCAGAAATAGATCATCTCCGACGTTAGTGTAGGTCCGAGTTATTTTTATCTGGAAAGAAACGATTAAACATTTTAAAACAAAACCTCTTTCAAAACCACTTATTAATATATGAACAAAACTAAAAAATCATATTTCCCAGTTGACCTTGGTTTTTTTACGTCTTTTAAAGAACGACCATTTGAAAGTTTGGAAAATTCCGACATATAATTTTGAAATTTTGTGTTCAACTTATCGCTGAATACAGAAAATTATTCCATAAATGTGACAACATTACTGAGTAATCATGAATATTATTTGCGCACTCGTGGAATGGAAATTTTCGTTAAGATATAAAAATACGAGATAGCTCTGTATACGCTGTGATAACTAATTAACGCAGGTGACGAATCTCGTATTTTTAGTTTCACAACATGTTTTGCGGAAATTTCCATTCTACGAGGGCAAATTTTTAACGATTACTCAGTATTGCGTAATATTAATTAGTGTCCTTGGTCCAGACCAGAAGAGTGGGATATTCTTTTGATTTATGAATTCTACAACTTTTTAGAAACAATTTTTGAGATTTTTCGATGAGATGAACCCAAAATTTCAATATGAGGATAACGCTGAGAATCCCTTTAATTTTGAAGATAATATTTTTCTCATTGTCCATTAAAGTAACTTCAACATAAGCGAATTCAACGCCAAATTTTCTAAACTTTCAACTCTACCCAAGCTTTCCGCAGAGAGTGTATAAACATTTCTTTTAAGCAAATTCACTTATTTCGCGCTTTTGAACATAGAACATTTTTCTTTACTGCGTAATAATTTCTTTTCATCTCAGAAATGATATTCTGTCACAATAGACTGTCTTTCAGTAACTATTGCCATTTTTATAAACAAAATAATACATTTATATCGCAATTTTGAACACAGAAAATTTTTCTCTTCTGCAGAGTCTTTCCTATTCATCTACAAAATAGTATTCACTAGTCAATTGAAACGGAAATCTAGCAATTGAAATAGAATCCTGAAAATTGAAATCAGTTCGAATAGAATTCTTGTTAATATGAAAGTAATTCTGATCAATTAAAATTGAATGGTAGCAATTTAAACTGAATCCTAGTTAATTCAAATGTAGTTCTAGTTATTTTAAAGTTAGTTACAGTCAATTTTAATATAACTTCAGCAATTCTAATACAATTCTAAATAATTCAAGTGAAATTCTAGTCAAGAATATATAATCCCATATTTCAACATCTAAAGCGTAAAATTACGCAGACTATGTATGCTAAATCAGTGGTAACATATATTTACAGTATTTACATCAATCTTATGCTAATAATAACAATAACTTTACATCACTGAACTAATTAGATTCTCTTACCTCAGCTTATTGCTTTTACGTCTCAACGTTCGCTTATTGCCTTAGCGCCTCGCTTTGACGCTTTGCCTCAAAGCTTTGCCTTAACGCTCTATAGATTTTTGCTCGCCAGTCCTTACCGCAACCTTAATAATAAGAGATTTTACATTTTTCCTTTTATTTTTTATTCACACTTGATCTTTTCTTCTTTTTCTTCTTTTTCAATTCTTTTATCCATTCCGCCACCTCTTCTTTCCCTCTTTCACGTAGAATCCTTCCCGTTGTCATACTTTCTTTTTCTATTTTCTCACAGAAACTCAGCCAGTGTTTTAATGTACCCCCACCTCTTCCACAAAGCATGCATATTCTTCCCTCTTCTCTTTCCCAATATTCATTCTAATCTCCTGTGTTTCCACATGCCACTAGTGCAATCATTTTCTGACTCTCTCTTTCTCCCTTTCTCTTCGAGTTTTTCTCCTACTCTTATCCATTTATGTTTCTTCTTTAACTAGCTGCTTAAATTGTGTTTTCTCTTTCTTGTTTTATTACTTCTTTATTCCTTCCTATCAAATCCTGCTGTACCTTCATTCCAATCTTAGGCACCTCCTTTGCGCACTCCTTTCACCAACCACACCTTTTCAAATTGCTTTCCCTTTCGTTAATTCCTTTACTTTCCCGCTTACACTTTCTCTTTCCTTCAAACATGCGTTAAATATTGTTTCAACATCAATATCTATTAACTTCACTAAATCCACAAGCAAATCCGCAAGCTCTATTACCTGTTTTTCTTCTTATTTCCTCCCTATCTAAGTTCCTCAACAAGATATACCATAGCTTGCACCTGTCTAGTCCCAACTCGTATTCTTCTTATGTAACCTTTCAACCTCTTCATATTTCATCCACCCGAAAATCTCCTTCCATACATTAGTATATCTAATACCAATGTCTCGAACATTCTCATTTTTCTCTTAAAATCATCTTCAAATGATTTCTCCCTTGTACCCCAAACCTTTTTCATTACTATACGAATATGCGCTCTTTTCTCTGTTAATATCATTGCATATATTTTGTACGTCGTGTGCAATATAGTTATTCCGCTAAAATTTAGAACTTCTCCTTTTTCTCCTTTCTTATGTTTTGGCGTTATTAAATCCTCCATCCATTCCTCTAGGAATCACTCACCATTCCATTCTTCGCTCAATACTTCTTTCAACCTCCATTTTGTTTTTCTGCTACTGTATATCCATGCCTCATTACCTAACTTATCACTGCCTCCTGTTTTGACTTTCTTGAATCTTTTAATTTAAACTTTTACCTCTTCCTCCTTAAAATCTTTCTCCTCTCCTTATGTTTGGCTTCTCTGACAGTTACCACTCAAGCCTTGAATCATGTCCTCGGTTCTCCCTCACGGTTCGGCGTCGGTGTAGTTTTCGTCTTTTGATAACGTTTTGATTAAATCTCCATGATCTGAAATTCTGAAAGATTTGATATTGTCTTTTTTCATAATCACGTATAGATTGTGTATCCCGATCCTTGAATTTTTTCTCTGAGTTTATCAAAATGTTCATGTTTGATAATTAGCGTGTAAATTTCATAACGGCCACTAGAAGTTACTAAAACTTGACAGAAATTAGGATGTTTTTCCTTGAGTTTCTGAGGGCCAATAACCTCTGTGTCTTTAAGCAATTGTCCTGCAGGGGAAGTGAATTCACAATCAGCGAGAAACAAATGTACATAGTTTCCTTCAAAATCTGTTGAATTTTCTGTGCAATTATTTTTTTTGGATTGTGAATTTACCTTGAGAATGTTAGTAAACTTTACTGGTAACGGAGGTGATCCGCTAGTGATGGGTATGCGTGTATGGTCAGCCTTAGTTATTCCCACTTCAGGTTTGATGGCCCGAGGCCTGAAGTAGACATTACTAAGGCCGACTATACAGTGTTGTTGTGTTTCATTAAAATAATATAAGGATATAAGGATATAAGGAGGATAGGGTATATACGATATAAGGATATAAGGATATAAGTATATAAGGAATATAAGGATCTTTTATCACAAGTGGTGTGTTTTGCTGGTCAGAAGTTTTATGTGAGTCTAGAGTCGTTGTGAAATGATCATGAGGACTAGAAATTCGGTCTCGTGATTCTCAATAAATGGGTTAAGGATATCTTGATTCACGATTATAATTTGAAGGGCATAGAGGATTTAATTACTGTCTTGCTTCTCACCCGAGCGCAACTTTCCAAGCTGCCTCTAAACTTTGGGGGTTGCGCGCCTCTACCAAGCCCGATATTCTGTCAGGTAAACCACGCCTGAAAGCTTCGAGGGTACAATCATTTGAGAGGGGGTAGTCATTGTTCTACGTTTACATATTCATCTTTGAGAGCCCTTTGTGCTTATGATTTTAAAAAGGTAACTCTCTTAAAAAATTTACTGACACTTTCTTCTCGATTCATTCGTATAGTCGAGATTTCATGCAGGTTCCATGAATATGTTTTCGGGGAGCAAAACGCTGCTTTAAATACCTTATCAGATGGTAAATGCTGTTGAAAGTTTTTCCGTGAGTGCTATCTCTTGCCGGACCTTTTAACCTAGCTGAAACGGCTTTGAGATACCGTGACTCACAATTAGCTGGTACAAATGATAAAATGATGAGCGAAGATTTTCAGTAAAATATAAATTACAAACAAAATAAAGTGAAATGTAGTAACTTGTAACAGTTGTAAATCATTTAAAAATTTAATATTTGTGCCACACATAATTTAAAAAATTGTTACAAATATTCTTTGTATTATTTCTAATCTATAAATTTTTAATAGGAAGGATTTCTTCACGTTTTAAAGGATACAAAGAAATGAATACAAAATATCAATATCATAACCTGTATTATGGCAATACAACATTTATATATCCGTCCACATATTCATACGTATATGATCGAAAACATAACCTCTGAGTGCGAACAAAACGACACACATTTAGTTTCTACATATGAAAATATGAATATTAAACACGAATCTATAGAGCATATAATCTATTATAATATGAATTATGAAAAAAGTGAAAGAAAATGGTCCTCGTTTACATTTAGAAATATAAATAAATGAATGAACATATAGAGAGTGTACACGCAGGTGAGATAGAAATTTCGTGAAGGATATTTCAAGTATTTGAGGAACTTTTCCTTTCAAATTCTGCCAAAACTATCTTTGAACTTTCTACTTTTGATCGTCCCCGTCTTTCAAATTCAAATTCCCAAAGCATATTTTTACACAAAATTACGAATTTGAGTTTTCGAAAAGCATATATTACTCCCTTTTGAAATGAGTAATTAAATAAGTAATGACTTTTTCTCTACAAATAATTTGAGATGCAATCTTCACATTATAGCAGAAAAACTTCATGACTCATTTGTTTTTCATTCTGAATTTCTTCTTATTGCACGAGCCCCGTATATATGAACTTGTGATCATGTTATATACAGTTTTCTACGTACAAAATGGGCGTTTATGAAAAAGCTTCACATTATAACTGCCATTTCTCAAAGTAACATTTTGACATAAGCATATAGTGAATACGTATACGCGAAACCGAAATGAACTAGAAAGTTTGCGTAATCTCCTAAAAATAGTTATTCAGTTCGAAGGATTCCAAATATGGTTCTAAAATACTTGTTTCTGAACTATTAAACTTGTCAGTTTGGATTATATTCTAATTGGAGAAGTTCACATTTACATAAATTTTAAACTTGTGTTGCCTTCAATTTTAAATTTTGTTAATTTAAGGCTTTTGAAATTAGTATACTTTTAAATGTCTAATGTTTTATAAATTGGAATTCATGCAAATTCTCACCAATTTTCTCTTCCAGTATTGAATTTAAACTTCATTCCATTCCAAATTCAGAAAGTCTGAAAAAACTTCATTGATTTCACTCAAATCAGAGTAAGATCAGACGAATTCAGAAGAAATGAGAAAAATGCGATGCAATTCATAAAAATTCAATGGAAGTCTTTGAAGAATTCTAAAATATTTAAAAAAATCATTAAATTCAGTAAGTTGGAAATCAATTCAGAAGAATTCAAGTGAATTAACAAAATTTAAAAGAATTACCAAAAATATTTGGAAATCTCTGAAAATGTTCCCTTGTAATCTTATAGAACATCTTAAAACTTGAAGGCCCGATAGAATCTTTCCCAAACTTTCGTAATTCTTTGAAATCTTTTGAGAATTTTTTTTAATCCCTTCAAATCATTAAAATCCTTCGAAATCCCCTAAAATTTCGCAAATTTCTCGAAAATGACTGACACAATTTTAAAATAACTTAAAATATTTGAAATTCTTTAAAATTCATTGAAGCTTTTGAAAATTCCTTTGAATTTTTTAAAATACCCTAAAATCATTCAAGTTCTTTAAAATCTCTTGAAAATTAGAAAATCCTTTGAAAATGACTTGCACAATCTCAAAATACCCTAAAATACTTCAAAAAAATTTAATAAAATTCAGAAGTAGGTATAGACCTCAATTCGATAGTGGTTGAACCCTGGGTTAATTTATTGAAAGGGAAGTGAGTGGAGTGATTTTTTCATTTCGAAAAACGAATCATAGTAACTTCATCTTAAAAAAGTGACTTAAAAGTGATTTGAGAAAGAAGTATCTAAAAGTGACTCACGCTTCAAATTCCAATTAAAAAGTTTTCAAAGTTTCCAGTTATTTTTTTTTTCATTTTGTTGTACATTTGTCTCTAATGAGCCAAAAACAAGGCAGTTGTAAGTCTGTTTTGGATTTGTGGACTTCCCTTTGTGTTCTATTTTTTTAAACAAAAAATATCAGCGGAAAGTAGATTATATTTCAATCTTTGAGAAAAAAAATTTACTTTTGAATTTTAATTCTAGAAGGAAATGGCAAATTGTAAATTCGAATTTATGATTATAACAGTATACAAACAAGTTTGAGCGCACCTAGGGCGCGCGATTCGGTCGTCGCGCTTCGCGCTCGGTGTTATATGTTTTTGATGTACACATTGCTAAATTTCTTCTTGATTTCAAATGAGAAAGAAAATTTATTTACTTAAGGCTCTATCGGTCTTAAGGAGTACATTCTCATCATAGTATTCGCGCACGTTTTTCTGCGCTCGCCTTATAATATATACAAATAAATAGTTAAAAAGTAGATTAAAGATTATCTTAATGATTTACGATTGGTCTTATAGAGAAATGTGTAACGTCAAATTTATTTGAATTTTAAAAGCACAAATTCTACTCTTCTGACTTTTTTCTTACCCTGCGTCGTTTGGTTCAAAAATTAAAATAAAAATATGCCAATATCATTTTCCATACTTAAAATACAAACTATTTCTCCTACCAAAAAATGTTCACGAGAAAGCTTATGCGTCTCCGTAAAAACAACAATTTCAATATCACAGCTTTTTTTCGTATCTTGCGTTATTTAGCTCAAAATTGGAATTTTAGATGTTTTTTTGAAAATTCAAAAATTTGTTACGATAGTCTTGTAGGGCTTTCAGAAAGCAACATTTTTCTACTCTTGACTTTTTTTCATATCATGCATTGTTTGGCTTGAAAATTTCATTTTCTTTTCTTTTTTTGAATTTTGAAAATGCTATAACTCTCATAATTTTTTTTTTATCGAAAAAAGTCATGAGGATAAATTGTTCAATTTTTTAAGTACTACGATTAGCCGTTCATATAATTTTCAGATCTTGAAAAAAATGGTCTCAAAAATTTTTTTAATGCTCCAACTTTTTGAATTTTTATCCAAAATAGCTGGATAACGAACTTGACATTCAGATTTCGAAACTCAAAGAGTGTACCAAAGGCCAATCCAATATATTCATTCTTTCGAAAGTATCGCGCTCACAGACATACATACATACATACAGCCATACAGGCATAAAGACAGACGCATTTGTAAAAACCTGTTTTTCGGGTTTAGGGGGTCTCAAAACGTGGACATTTGACAAAAATGGGGGGGGGGTCAAATTTTACAGAAATCTAATACCTTCTCTGATGAGAATGTAAAAACAAAGAATGAAAAGCGTTACAGCTACGAGTAAGACACATTGGGTAATATTTAATTTTTATGTATGCTACGAAGTAAAAAAAAATTGGAGTAAAAAAAATCAATAAATTCGGAAAAATGTGCTAACGTTGATGGGTAGCAAAATATAATCTTACCGTTGCAAAACTCCGTGGAACTTGTTTTTTGGGCGTCGTAATTATACCCGAACACATAATGGGCCAACAGCAAAAATAAAACACGTTGCATCACGGTGTCCGCCCCTGAAACAATGCTTTGCTCAATAATGATAAAGCAGGAGTATGTTTCCTGAAACAAGGACATCCCTGAAAAAAAAGTTACTTTAATACAAAATTATTGTAAACAAGACGGTTTTTAATGCAAAACATTTTAAATTTTTCAATCTAAAGATCGTTTGAAATTGAAGGCTTTATATTTCAAATTGTTCCTTGCAATCTGAAATAAAATGTTATTATGTCATTTTGAAGGATTCAATTCATAGTTATTAAATTTCACTTGCTACTATAGTTTAAAATTGTGAAATTTATAAAGTATCAAAGTAAAGTTATGAAATTTTTAACATCTTCAATTTGAAAGTATCCAACCATGAAGGATTTTAAATCACAATTGTACAATAATGTTTTGAATCACATGTTTTTCATTTCAAATATCTCCTAATTTAAAATTATTCATTCTTAAAAATTTTAATTCGGAATTTTCCGATTTTCGTCATTTGGAAATAATAGAATAAAAGCTTTAATATCTAGTTCTGCAACTTTGAACGATTTTAATTTAAGACCAAGCAATTTTTAATGTTTCAATCTGAAATTATTCAACAATTATTAAGGCTTTCAATTTGAAATAAATTTGCAAAATCTTAAAGGGTTCAATTTCAAAATCTTGAAAATTCCATTCCTTTTTAATGACTCGCTAACCGACTTAAAAATAATGATTCAAATGGAATATTTTTAAACTTTTTACGTTCTGAAGAGAATAATTAAAAAATACGTGATTGGAACAATTAAAAAATGCGTGATCTTAAAAATTACAATTGTCAAATTTAAGCCTTAAAATTAAATAATTTCACAATAATTAGTCTTTAAAATTCAAGAATGTAAAATTGGAAGTGTTTAAAGCTGTAACCTGTAAGACTCCCCACTTGGATACTAGTACACTTGGAGTCCTGATTGAATAAGTTTTTCTGCTAACACTAAAACTGTAAGAATTACAAAAATTCCCGACAAGAAAATAAATTCAATGTCATTTTCCGGCTTTCTCCCAGTTTCAACAAAATTGCAGCTCACGGCAACTCACACGAATTAACTCCAAGATATTGAAAATTGCAATTTTGAATAAAACTGTAGTTTTTTAACTGAAAAAAGAAAGGTGAAAAGGGGACAAATTTCTGAAATAGGTAAAATAGGTGACAATTTTTTAAATAGGTGACACTCTGCGACGACTGTGCATATCAGAAACCAAAAAAAAAACATCAGGAGTGCCAGCACCTTTGGGTTGAGCTCAATCCAGGCTAACCATGCAGAGCAAGGGCAGATAAAGATAAAGATTTTGCATTTCTCGAAACAAAAATTTCTTTTTTGGTTCCTTAATATTAAGGAAGAACGTCGTTAACTCGTTGCGTTACTCATTACTTATTTATATTACTTTATATTATTTATATTTATTATTATTTATTATTATTATATTATATTTATATTATTCATATTAATTATTACTTTATTACGTTACTTTTCAAATTATTTCAATTTCAAAAAGCCGTCGAAAAATTTATAGAATGCCGTTATGTATCTCCGAGTTGATGGTATTCTTGTGCATTTTTCCATGGCGTATTCGGCCGTCTATTTTCTAATTCGACAGTGTTCTATGCATTTAATTAATTGAAAAATTGAGTAACAAACAATAAAAAACAATAACTGATCAACTAAATTTCATTTTTGGTCTATATTTGAAATGCGTGTCAAGGAGAACACTTATAGGCTATGCAATTCAATGCAATTTCGTGAACACAGACTCGGGTACTAAACTACAACTTGCGGACCTTCTTGCAATTT
>JAUMHM010130500.1:0-11643 GCA_032362435.1 Melikaiella ostensackeni
ATTTAGTAATTTGTACATAAAAAACATATAACACCGAGCGCGAAGCGCGAGATCCACATGTTTCGGAGCGCGAAGCGTGACGACGGAATCACGCGCCCTAGGCCCGCTCAAACCTGCGAGCTGCGCGCGAAGCGCGCGATGAGAATGTGCCAGCCAAGCGGACACATTTTTTTCTTAAAGATTCATCATTTTAGTTGAATTTCGTCTTTTTGGTCTCAAAATTTATCTCTTTCGGTTAATTATTTGAAAATCTTATTATTTGGTTGAGAATTTGATCAATTTTTTGAAGATTTTACAATGTTGTAAAAAAGTGATCTTTTTTCAAGATAAATTATCATTTTGGTTCAAAGTTCAACTGTTTTGATGAAATCTCGTCTTTTTGGGTAAGAAGTTCAACTGTTTTGTTAATAATTTGTCTTTTTGGCTTGAAACTACAACAGTTTGGTTGAAACAGTTATTCTTTCTGGACTGAAAAATGTTTTTTGGTTGAAAATTCAACTCTTTTATTCAATTTTGTCTCTCTGATTTGAAACTTCATTTTTTTGGTAGGAATTGCTTTTAATCTTTATTTTTGGTAAAAAATTGAACTGTTTAGTTAAAAATTCGTCTTCTTGGTTGAAGTTTCAACGATTTTATTGAAAATTCGTCTTTTTGGGTTGAAAATTGAACTATCTACTTGAAAATTAACTTTCTTGTTGAAAATTCATATTTTATGTCTGAAAATTGAACTGCTATGTAGAAAATTATTTTCTTGTCTTGAAACTTCAACAATTTGGTCAAAATTGTTCTTCTTTCTTCATTGAAAAATCTTTCTTTGTTGAAAATTGAACTGGTTTGTTAAATTTCGTATTTTTATTTTAAAACTTCATCTCCTTTGGTATAAATTTCTTCTAATCATCTTTTTTGGTTAAAAATTCAACTGTTCGGTTGAAAATTAATCTGTTTTGGTTGAGGATTCAACTATTTTCTTGAAAATTCATCCTTTTCGATTGAATTAATCTATTTTTTATTTAAAATTAAAATCTTTCTTGGTCGAAAATTCAACTACTTGGTTCAAAGTTGAACTACTTTGCTAAAAATTCATTTTTTGGGCCGAAAATTTATCTTGTTTAGTTGAAAATTGTAAATTGAAGTTTGCAAGTTCATGCATTTTATTTAAAATTCGTTTTTTCTGGTAGAAAATAATTTTTCTTGGTGGAAATTCATCTTTTTGTTGAAGAATTCATCATTTTAGTTCAAAATTTATCTCTTTGGTCGAAAATTTATCTTTTTTAGTTGAAAATTCATATACTTTGTTGGAGATGCATCTTTTCTGGTAGAAAAATATTGAATTCACATCATTTTACATGAGAATTTAATAAGGAAATATTTCAATCCATATAAATTTTTTAAAAAAAAAGTCGATATTTTCGAAAACGGGTCGCCATTGGCAAATAATGTTTTGACAAATTAATAGTCATCCAATGGAATCTCAGATGAAATTTAAGAAAAAATCCCAACTCTGATCATCTCCTTATTAGATGCATTCTGCGGCGCAGTTATATATTTACATACAGAAAAGTATGAAAGAAATTTTACTTTTAAACACGTTTTTTTAGTTGAAAGTATTTTTTCCCTGTTTTTTTATTCAAGAAACTAATTTTTGACTGATTCAGTTAGGCTACTTTGTTGATACTTTTTTTAGTACCAAGATTTAAATTTCACTTTTTTAACGGAAAAGCGTCACGTATTACAAAACTTTTGCGACCCCCCCCCTCCTATGTGACACTCTCTGACGTCAAGGCAGACTCCCCCCTCCCCTTCAGAGCGTCACGTAATATGTGGACGCTCCCTCGAAGGAATTAGTTCAATAAATTAATTTAGTAAATAATTTCTTTTGTGTGATAAAAAAAATGTTATTTTAGAGAAATAAAAAAAAAGAAACAAAATTTGGCGTGCCTATTATTTTCTTTAAATAATAAACACAAGTGTTGCAACATAATAATTTCAATAATAATAATACTTTATTATATATCTTATATTATATTATTTATATCAAATTATATTATATTATTATATTATTATAAATTAAGAAATCTCCATTTTTATAGGTTTCGACGTTTCTGTTAGTCCCCTATATTATTATATTATAGGTCTGTCAAATGTTTCTTTCTTTTTTTTATTTCTCTAAAATATAATTTTTTATACAAACAAAAAAAATTATTTATTAAACTCATTCATTGAACTAATTCCTTTCATTAAAAAACACTTATTTTTATAAATTTTCTACTATTCGTACTTGACTTTATTTTTGGATTTCACAACTTTGATTACCTTGAACTTCAATTGAAATACTATTATTATTTATGTACTTGACGGAATTTTTGCATGCGCAGTGTTTTTGTTGGGATTTCGTTTTCCTTCTGTTGAAACGAAATTCTGCACAAGGTATAAATTATTTGAGAAGTGGGAATTTCAATAGATTTCCGCTCCTGTATATTCTCAATGCTGAAACTAGAGTAATTCACAGACAGCAGTTGCACACTGACATAAATGCATTTGTAAATTTTCTCAGGAACATTTCAGTAATATCTGCCGGTTGACGCCTCTACGTTTCCAAATGAGTATAGTAAATTAACAGACAGGGTTCAAAAAATATTTCTCTTCAAATTTTAATCGTAATCACAGTAAACCGCGGGATATCAATCAATTGCATAACATTCTTATTATCAGCTTTAGATCAAAATGATCCACTTTTGGGGATCCAAAATTAATTTTTACACCACGATGTGCCTAAACCAACTTCAGATGAAAGGTCATAGCATCCTAAATTTTTTTACTGATTTCGATTAACAATCTCAAAAATGGTGTGCAAAATAAATTTCAGCAAAATCCCCCGAAACCGTTTTTGAAAAAAGTACTTTTAAGGGTTTAAAATCGATTTTTTTAAATAAATTAGATAAATTAGCATTTTTTTCACTCAATTGATACAAAAGTAGTACCTAAATATAATATCAGCCCTTATTGATAAGTAAACGAAAAATTGAATTAGTTTTACAGGTGTTGAGCATTATATTCTTCCACTGCTTTCATTAATTTGCTCGAATAATGAGGATGTATGCTAAAAACCTTGTACTCAAGCCAAGTTGTTTTGAAAAATTCAAGGCCTTTTCCTATTTTCTGACAAAAATCAGAAAAATGAAATAAAACAACGTGAAATTTAGGTGTAATTGAAACTTTCAAATCCTTGTAACTTCGCTGAAATTCAGAAATATAGTTTAAGTATTTTGGTTCTAGAGTTGTAGAAAAACAATAATTAACTACGGCTTGAAAGTCGTTAAAGCACCTAACATATTTTAAACGAACAATACTTCGAATTCCATGCAGTACAAGGGTAGTTTCATAAGTAAGGTAAATTTCCCGATAGATGGCGCCAGAATAAACTTTGTAGTGTACAGCCAAGAAATAGCACTCTTCAAACTAACCTCTACCAAGCTTCGGCCAAAACCGATGCTTATTTTGCGTTTAGCGTAAGTTTTAAGTGAGCGCGTCAGTTTTTTTCGAAAAAATTGAGAAAGGAGAGTTTTGTGCAGTGATAAAACATTTTTATTTAGAAAATTGGACGACCACGCTGATCAAAGCCGAGTTAGGTGTACTCGTAGTTCACGGAGAGTCTACTTCTTTGTTGAAAACTGTTTATTATTTGATAAACGGATTTAAACGTGGCCGGACTAGGAACCCCGAAATCGATTTCTGACGTCCGAGAACCAATTATTTGAAATCGCTTCAGTTTGTCAGAATCGATTCTTGGCGTCGGAGTCGACGTCGATTCTCTTTCAAATAATTTCCATCAATTTGTAATAATTTTTATTAATTTCTATTAATTTTCGTCAATTTTCTGTAATTTTTATTATTTTTATTTGATTAATTTTATTGAATTTCATAAAATTTCATTAATTTAAATCAATTCTCAAATTTTAGCGGGCTTTTCTGAAGGTAAAGGGGGTGGAGTAATCGATGGAATCGGAATCGAAGAATCGATTCCTATCGTCGATTCTCATCTTCGGTTCCGGAACCCTAGGCCGAACCATAACTAAAGATGAAGCGCGCTCCAGACGCCTAGTTGAGGTCACCACATCGGATATGGTGGAAAAAATTCATCATATGTTTATGGAAGATCGCCGAATCAAAATGCTTGAGATTTCAAAAGCTTTAAGCATCTCCACTGAACGAGTCTATAACATCTCGCAGGAAAAACTGGAGGTTAAAAAGGTTGTGCAAGATGAGTGCTGCAACCGAAAAGACGTTTCAGCGCAGTATTTGGCGAAGTTTAATCGGAATCCGCAGAATTTTTTTCGTCCATTCGTTACTGTGGACAAAACCTGGATCCACCAGTATACATCCGAGGCAAAGCAGCAGTCAAAGCAGTGGGTACCGCCTGGTGAAAGTGCGCCAAAGAAGACGAACACTGTTTTGTCAGCTGTGAAGGTGATGGCCACAGTATTTGGGGATCCTCAAGGGATTATCCTCATTGATTACTTGGAGAAGGGTAAAACTATAACAGGAACGTATTATGCATCATCGTTGGACCATTTGAAAGCCGAGCCACAAAAAAACGGCTAGGATTGGCGCACCAAAAAGTGATGTTTCATCGCGTCAACACATCGGCTCACACCTCCGTAATCGCAATAGCAAAAATACACGAACTGGGCTTCGAATTGATCCCTCATTCACCCTATTCTCCAGACTTGGCTCCGTGTGACTAATCCATGCCGCAAATGCGTATTTTGCGGACATCGAGAAATCTTACTCTCCTGAAGGGATGAAAAAATTGGAATCTCGCTGGACTGAGTGTGTAGCCCTCGAAGGAGACTATGTTGAGAAATAAAGGCAAACTTTTCAACAAAAAAAATGTTTACTTGCTTTTCTACCAAATTTATCAAAGGACCCTCGTACATCAATTTTGTTCAAAAGCATTTTACAAGAATCACCCGCGAACGTAGGACTTCCTTGTACAAACTCACGAGTAACATTACACACTTTGGCCCATTTGAGACTGTCATTTTCAAACTCCATTATCATGTGTTTCTGAACTTCATTCACAGCCACAAGCATGAAATGTAGTTCTGGCGGTGAAATTATTTCCAATATTTTTGTGTCACCATCGTCCGAGAAAATAATAAGAGTACGCGTACAAATGCGTGGCACAAAAATATTGGAAATAAATCCACCACCATAACTACATCTTATTCTTAGGGTTGTGGATAAAATGTATAAACACATGCTAGAGGAGTTTGAAAAAAGTCTCAAATGGGCCACAATTTGTAATGTTACTCGCGAGTTTGTACACGAAAGTCCTACGTTCGCGGGTAATTCTTGTAAAATGCTTTTGAACAAAATTGATATACTGCGTGGAATTTGTAGCAGTGGTTGTTCAGAATACGTTAGATGCTTTAACGATTTGATTCTTCTTTTTTTTACAAATCTACAATCAAAACTCTTAGACTACATTTCTGAGTTTCAACGAAGTTACTGCGATTTCAATGTTTCAATTACACCTAAAATTCAAGCTTTTTTTTCATACACGTTTTTTGTCTAAAAATAGTGGATGACCTTGTGTTTTTCAGCGAACAGACCATGGAATCTGTACATTCAGATTTTGAAACAACTTAACTTAAGTACAAAGTTTCAAGTACATATCCTCATTATTCGAGTAAATTGCTCGACACTTGTAAAACTAATTTTATTTTTTGCCAACTCGTTGATCAGGACTATTATTGTATTTAGTTACAGCATTTTTATCAAGAAAGTGGAAAAAATGCAAACTTATCTTATTTGTTTGAAAAGAATTGATTTTCAACTCTTTAAAAACACTTTTTTCAAAAAAACGGCTCAGGAGATTTTGCTGAAATTCATTTTGCACACTATTTTTGAGATCAAAAATCGAAATCAAGAAAAAAATTTAGAGTGCTTTGACCTTTTATTTGAAGTTGATTCAGGCATACCGTGACACAACTTTTTTCATAAGGAATGTTTTAGTAAATTTTGAATTCCAGAGTGGGAAAAAAATTCCAATTTTCTTATATTGGACTATACATCTCTACGGCTCTGGAAATTAATCTTTTTTCTTCTGAAAGTGTTCCTTTAGATTTATGTAGTTCCGGCTCCTATTTCTGAAAGATTTACAATATCCTAGGATCAACAGAAAATGTCTTAGAAAACGTTCAACTTCCAACGAATACTTGAAATTTTAACTAAAGAAGATAAGTTTTCGACCATTGATGGAATAATCAAAGTTTCAGGTAAAAATTAATTTTCAACTAAAAAAACGAATTTTCAACAAAATTTTTTAATTTTCAGTCATAAATATGAATTTTCAACTAAAGTAATGAATCTTCAACTGACATAGTTTATCTTTCAGTTGCAAAAATTAGTTTTCAACCAACAAAAGACTAATTTTCAACTAAAATGATAAATCCTCAACCAAACATTTTCATCTAAAGATAAATTTTTAATCAGAAATGGAATAGTTGAATTTCCAGTAAAAATAATTAACTTTCAACTGTGATAGTTACATTTTCAAACAATGAGATAAATTTTCAACCAAAAAGTTGAATTTGTAACTAAGAAAGGTATATTTTCAACCGAAGAAGAGAATTTTCAACAAAATAGTCGATTTTCAACCAAATGATGAATTTTTAATCAAAAAAATAAATCATCAACGAAATAAATGAGTTTTCAACCAATAAGATGAATTTCCCACCAAAAAAGACAAATTTTTAATGAAATTAATTAAATCAATGAGATAAATTGTCAACCTAAATGATGAATCTTCAACCAAAAAAAAAATTCATTTTTAACACATGAGGTCTACTTCTAACCAAGTAATAGAATTTTCAACCGAAAAAATGAGTTTTTAACCAGGAAAATAATTTTCTACCAAAAAAAAAACGAATCTTCCACAAAATACATGAATTTCCAACCAAATATTTAAATTTGCAACTGAGAAAGATTATTTTTTGATAAAGGGATGCAACCCTCGAACAATTAGTCTGATTTTCAACCAAATAATTGAATTTTCAACTTAAAATGATGAATTTCCGCTGAAAATGGAATAGTTTGAATTTCAGTTAAAAACATTGATTTTAAGCAAAAAATAATAATTTTCAACATAATCGTTAAATTTGCAACCAAAGAGATGAATTCTCAACTAAAGTAATAAGTCTTCAGCCAAAAAAATTAATTCTTAACGAAGTAGTAAGTAGTTCGCCTTTCAAGCAAGTAGTTGAATTTTCAACAAAAAAAGATGAGTTCACAATGAAATATGTAATAGTTGATATTTCAAGCAAAAAAATTTTATTTTAAAAGGAAAACAGTTTCATTTAACTAGAAAAGACGAATTTTCATCCAAGTAGTTGAATTTTCCGCCAGGAAGATTAATTTTCTACCAAAAAAGTAATTTTTAATAAAATACATGAACTTCCAACTAAAATGATAAATCTGCAAACAGCAAAATGAATTTTTAACACAGTAGTTGAATTTTCAACAAAAAAAGATGAATTCACAATAAAATATGTAATAGTTGATATTTCAAGCAAAAAAGATTCTATTTTATAAGCAAAACCAGTTGCATTTAACTAGAAAAGACGAATTTTCAACCAAGTAGTTGAATTTCAGACAAGAAGATTAATTTTCTACCCAAAAAGAGTATATTTTAATGAAATACATGAATAATCAACTAAAATGATGAATCTGCAACCAACGAAATGAATTTCTAGCACATTAGTTAAATTTTCAACCAAGTCCTTGAATTTTCAACCAAAAAAGATAAATTCTCAACGAAAAATGTAACGGTTGATATTGCAACCAGAAAACGTTTTAATTTGAAATCAAAAACTACTGAATTCAGCCACAAAAGACGAATTTTTAACAGAATAATTAAATGGTTAACCAAAATAGATTAATTATGTAACCAAACAGTCGCACTTCTAACCATTGAAGATTGAGTTTCTATCAAAATAGATGAATTTTCAAACCAAAAAGATAAATTTTTACAAAAGAGTTGAATGTTCAACCCGCAAATATGAATTTTCTACAAAAAATTGGAAGAGTCAAATTTTCAGTAAAAAAAAATTGATTTTTAACCAAAAAAAAGAATATTTAACGCCGGAGATCAATTTTCTTTTCTTTCTAAAAGTGTTTCTTTAGATTTACGTAGTCCAAACTTAGTGATCTTTCGTTAAAAAAAAAATGTAGGAAATTTCTTGGAACTCTCTGATTTGCATGTGCATGTGCATAACGTGGTCGTGGCATAACAACTGACACTCGAAAACTCATGAAGATTCATGACAGATAATAAATCTTCAGAATCGGATCATTCTGATGAGTTATTTGCTGATCAAATGAAAAAACCAAAATCTGTATAAAAACGTCACATATCATTTTCATCCAATTTCGGGATCAAATTTATCAACTGGCATTTACTGTGTAGAAAAAATAGAAACTTGAGAATGAATAAAGAAGTTGAAGAATTCTGAAAAGAAAACGTTTCAAAATCAAAATTTCTAATTGCTAGATTTTAATTCAAAAGCGCACTGGGATTCACGAAAAGCTTTCGAGGAAATTAATTTATGGTTTCCAAGAATTTTAATTATTTCAAGGAATATTCAAAGCTTTCAAACGTTTGAATACGTTTTAAAAGATTTTAAGGCAGTCCAAAGAATTTTGCAAGATTCAATTAAGGAATTTGATATTATTTCATTGATTTAGAAGAATTTTAAGAGATTTAAGATTTGGTATGAGATTTCAAAGAATTTCCTAAATTATCTAAGTATTTTGGAGGATTTTATAAGACTCAAAAGGTTTCAGGGTATTTTAAACGATTTTAAGGGACTTCAGATAATGTTAAAGATTTCAAAGCATTTTTATGGGATTCCCAGGGACTTTAAGGCGGTTTATAAAAGATTTCGTAGGATTACAAAGATCTGAAAAGAATTTCAAAAATTTTCAGGGAATTTCACAGGATTTTGAAAATTCCATGTGGTTTTGAAGAATTCCCATGAACTTTGGAAGGACTTGGAAGGATTTCATAGGACTTATGAGATTTGAGAAGATTCAGTAAGGGGCCGTCCATTAATTACGCTATTACTGTATTTTAAAAAGTTTTCCAGGATTTCGGGTTATATCATCGGGTTTCATGGAATTTCACGGGTTTTTCAAGGGATTTTATGGGATATCATCAGATTGTGAAGATTTGAAGTGATTATATAATATTTCAAAGGTTAACAAGGAATTTAATCAGATTTAAGGGATTCTAATACGATTTTACTTTCTCATAAAGGAAGCTTTGTTAACGATCAAAATTTTTGAACATCATTTTTTCACATATCTTGACATAATTTGACCTCTGGAGTCCAAAAATGAGGTTTTTAATAAATGTGTGTGTGCGTGTGTTAATTACACTCTTTATATGATAACTTGAAATCAAGTAGAACTAGGCTTATGAAATTTGATGGAATTGTAGTCCTAAATAATGCCCATTATTGTAAGTTTGCCAGGTACAGGATTTGGAATGCGGGAGTCGCATCCACATTCCACTCCCGGTGAACAACCCTAGGTTGCGCCTGTGCCTGGGCGACTGCAACCAGCCTTGCTTTCTTGTCGTCCGTACCGCTGATCCTTGATGGTAGTTGATACTCCAAGCGCAATCACTCCTTTCTCTATTTATCTCTAGTCCTCAAATCTCGGTGAATGACAAAAACAAAAAAAAAAAAAAAAGAATTAGCAAAAGTGACTCTTACTCTTTCGCCCTATGAAAAGCCCATGAGAGTGTGATTAACAAAAAAAATGATAAAACATAATTAAAAATAATAAAGAAATCAAATTGCTTGGCCCTCAATCGAGCCTCGTTCTCTCGCGGATATTTCCTCCAAGAGAGGAGGAGCTGTTTACAAAGAATTGAAAACAACAACAAGACAAAGTAATTTGCAGGTAAAAAATGCAACATTACAAAAGATAAAAAAGAGAAACGGTCGGTTTCTTTGGGTTGGATTGGGTGTCTTAGTTTCTTTGATTTGGGTGGTTTGGCTATGCTGCTTACGATCGTTTGGGTTTGATTGGGTGTCGTTGTATTCCCTCATTACTTGACCTCATCACTTTTACAATGGAGGCTTTATCTGTAAAAGAGAAAATTGAAATGATTCTCATTTATGGAGAAAGTGGCAGGAATATCGAAGATGCTGTCACTCTTTATGCTTAACGCTTTCCAGGCAGTGTAGGGTCACGCGCTTCCTTTCACCGGTTTGTAAACAAATTCACCACTGACGGAAGTGTACAGACAAGAAAAGGAATCGTCGAAAAACTATTACTAGAGTTGATAATGAAATCGCGATATTAGCCGCAACCGCTCATGACCCCCATGTTAGTACTCGACAACTGAGCCGTGATTCAGGAATGTGTCTATCCAGTATTTGGAAGGTATTAAAACGTAATAAATATCATCCCCTTCATATTTTACTGCATCACGAACTTCATGACAATGATTTTCAGAACCGGGTGACATTTTGTCAATGGTCGCTTCAGCAGGTACAAGGGAACCCAAATTTTTTTTTTCGAGTATTGTTCTCAGACGAGTCGTCTTTCACGAACCACGGTACGGTTAATCGACATAACGTGCATTATTGGAGTGTAGAGAACCCAAAATGGTTGCGCGAAGTTGAGCATCAGCGTCCTTGGTCCGTCAACGTTTGTTGTGGAGTAATTGGAGAACAACTTATCGGTCCGTATTTTATTAATGGTAATTTAAACGGTAAAAATATCGTAACTTCTTAGATAATGAACTTCCAACATTGCTTGAAGACCCAAGCTTGGAAGTGCGACAGAACATGTGGTTTCAACATGACGGTTGTCCAGGGCATTATTAGGCAATCGCGCGTGAAGTACTGAATCGCCAATTCAACGGTCACTGGATCGGTAGAGGTCCGGTAACTTGGCCTGCCAAATCGCCAGACCTTACGTCGCCGGATTTATTTTTGTGGGGCTATTTAGAGAATCTGGTTTATTAAGAAGTACCAACAACTTAGGAGAACATGAAACAGCGAATCAGGACTGCTTGTAACCAAATAATACCAGAGACACTCTGTAGTTGTGTGCAAAGTTTTCAAGCGCGGATCAACGAGTGCATCGAAGTGAGAGGACACTACTTTGAGCACTTAATGTAAAATGTTCATCGAAAACAAGCAGCTAGGTGGTAAGAGGAGAGGGGACTCACCGAAAAAAGCACCCTGACGGTGAGAGGCGAGGGGAATCACCGAAATCAAGCATTCCGATGGTGAGAGGCAAGGGGACTCACCGAAAAAAAGCACGCCGATAGTGAGAGGCGAGGGAACTCACCGAAAACAAGCTCCCCGATAGTGAGAAGCGAGTGGAGTCACCGAAAACAAGCACCCCGATGGTTAAAGGCAAGGGGACTCACCGAAAAAAAGCATCCCAAAAGGAATAGACAACTACTACGTCCACGCCATTGTTCCTGGGTAGCGCTAAAAGTAGTTAATTCATTGACTGCTCACATACCTAGAGTCAGAATGAGAAGCCTGCGTCTTAAAAATGAAATTGAGCTTTCTAATTGTTCTACTTCACTTTAACCCTCTTCCCAGGTGGGTGGAG
>JAUMHM010130513.1:0-18884 GCA_032362435.1 Melikaiella ostensackeni
ATGAATAAAATAAAATTCAAGTGAACTTAGAGGAATTTAAGGGGAATCAGAAGAATTCGATGAAATTGATTAAGAGTCAAAATAAAATTGATGAAAAATTGAAGATGAATTTCTAAGAAATTAAAAATATATTAAAAGTTCATTAAATTAATTAATTAAATTTGGGGTGAATTCAGAACATTTCAAGGGAATTCGAAAAGAATTTGATGAAATGCCTAAGAATTCAAGGTTCGAGAAGACTTAAGGGCGACTTCACAAAAACTGTTCAAGAAATCAGAAAAATCCGTACAATCGAGTAGAATTGAGTGAATTGAGAAGAATTCTAGTGACTTCAAAATAATTCTAGATGAAGTCAAAAAAACTTAAGCGAATGCTAAAGGATTCAAAATAATTTAGGTTGAGTTCCAAATGAATTGAAAAAAAAATCAAAAGTTCCCGAATATTCTATTGATTTCAGTAAAATTAAAGTGAATTTAGAAGAATTCAAGATAATTCGAGAGACTTTGATGAAATTAATAAGAATTTGAGTCAATTGAACAGAATTACTTTAATAGAATAGAAGCGAATTGAAAAAACAAATTAAAAAACCAAGGAATAAAATAAAATTCGAGTGTACTTAGAGGAATCTAAGGGAAATCAGCAAAATTCGATGAAATTGATTGAAATTCTAGATAAAATTGATAAAAATTCAAAAATATTTTAAAACTTCATTGAATTGATTAAATTTGAAGTGAATTTATAAAAATTCAAGGGATCTTAAGAAGAATTTGATAAGATGCCTAAGAATTCAACGTGAGTTTAAAAGACTTGAGGGTAAATTTGCAAAAACTATCTTGAAAATCAAAAAAATCCATATAACTTAGTTAATTTGAAAGAATTTGAATGACTTCAAAATAATTGTGGGTGAAATCAAAAAAATTCAAGCGAATGCTTAAGAATTCAAAAGAATTCAAGTTGAATTCCAAATAAATTGAAAAAAATGAAAAGTTCCCAAATATTCTATTGATTTCACCAAAAATTAGAGTGAATTTAGAAGAATTCAAGATAATTTAAAAGACTTCGATGAAATTAATAAGAATTTGAGTGAACTGAACAGAATTACTTCAATAGAATGGAAGCGAATTTGAAAAAAATAAACAAGGAATGAAATAAAATCGATGGAATTTATTTAAATTCAAGATAAAATTTATAAAAATTCAAGGGATCTCAAGAAGAATTTGATAAGATGCCTAAGAATTCAACGTGAGTTTAAAAGACTTGAGGGTGAATTTGCAAAAACTATTTCAAAAATCAAAAAAATCCATATAATTCAGTAGAATTGAGTAAATTTAGAAGAATTTAAGTGACTTCAGAATAATTCAGGATGAATTCCAAAAAATCCAGAAGTTCTAAAATATTCCATTCATTCCCGTAAAATTGAAGTGAATTTAGAAGAATTCAAGGGTATTCAAGAGACTTTGATGAAATTCATAAGAATTTAAGTAAATTTAACAAAATTACGTTAATAGAATTGAAGCGAATTGAAAAAAATATATTTAAAGAAACCAAGGAAAAAAATAAAATTTGAGTGAACTTGAAGAAATTTAAGAGAAATCAGGAGAATTCGATGAAATTGATCAAAAGTCACGATGAAATTGATAAAAATTAAAAAATGTTTTAAAAATACATTGAATTATTTAAATTTGGAGTGAACTCGTAAAAATTCAGGGGACCTCAAAAAGAATTTGATAAGATGCCTAAGAATTCAAGATGGGTTTAGAAGACTTAAGGGTGAATTTGCAAAAAATATTTCAAAAATAAAAAAACATCCATATAAATGAGTAGAATTAAGTAAATTCAGAAGAATTCAAGTGACTTCAAAATAATTCAGGGTGAATTAAAAAAAAATTCAAAAGTTCCAAAATATTCCATTCATTTCAGTAAAATTGGAGTGAATTTAGAAAAATTCAAGGGGATTCAAGAGACTTTGATGAAATTCATAAGAATTTGAGTGAATTCAACAAAAACTTTTAAATGTAAAAATTTCCATTGAATTGAATAAATTGGGGGTAGATGACAAAATTCAGGGTGAATTTAACAGAATTTAAGTGAATTGACGCAAAATTCAAAAAGAAAAAGAAAAAAATGAATAAAATAATATCTGAGTGTATTTAAAGAAATTCAAGGGAAATGAGGAGAATTCGATGATATTTATAAAAATTTAAGTGAATTGAAAACAATTCGAAAATACTTATTTATTTAAGAACAGTGCACAGGCAGAACCATTTAGTACAAATCTACTTATAAACTAATTGAAAAGCGTACTCAAATCTAATTCAACTGAACCATTGAAAAATTTTAAAAAAAAAATTTAATATTAAAAAAATGCATTGAATTTATTAAATTCGTAGGGATTTTAGAAAAATTCAAGGGATTTCAAAAAGAATTTGATGAAATGCCTAAGAATTGAAGGTAAATTTAAAAAAATTTAGGGTGAATTTAAAAAAACTAAAAAAAAATCCAATTAATTGAGTAGAATTGAGTGAATTTATAGGAATTCAAGTGAATTCAGAAAGATTAAGCAAAAAAATGGAAAATTCAAAAGAATTCTAAAGAATTAGACAAAATTCAGGATAAATTCATAAGAATTCCAAATAAATTCAAATTAATTGCAAAGAAATCAAAATTTTAGTCACATCCTTACCTTTTTCCAATAATACGTGGGGGAAAGGCACCCCTCTGGCTAGTCACTGAAATAATACAGGTCACACCCTCAACCCTTTTCAGAGTCTCGTGGAGGGCAGGAAGTCTTTTCTGTGACTGGTCATAGAAACAATTTAAGTCATACACCTACTTCTTTCCAATTTCACGTGGGGGTGTGAATGCGCGTCGGGATGGCACTTCTGTGACTGGTCACAGAAATTGTTCAAGACACATTCCTACCCCTTTTGATGTCGCATGATGGAGGCACTCCTGTGTCTGCTCACAGATATAATTTAAGTCACAACTCTACCCTTCTTCAATATCTCATGGGGGCGGGTAGGTACTGCCGTGACTGGTCACAGAAATAGTTTAGGTCACGCCGCTATCCATTGTGCAGTATTTCTGAGATTTCTATTATTTATCGTCCATTTTCTCGAAAACTGTCAGTCATAGGGTAAAAATATATTGAACCTGAAATATGTGTTTTTAAAAGATCTACGACTTGAATTTAAAGTTTTTTTTTCGAAAATTTTTAGTATTTACTGAACTAAATGGAAAAACATTAAATTTTTCTAATTCTATCGAGTTTTGACCTTCAAAACGACGTTCGACGATAATTGCATAATCATTTTCGTAATCAGTGCGTCAAAATATACGGGTATAAGGAGTTTGGTATTAATTGGAGGTAAGCACTTTTCGGAAGTTTAACCTTCAGAATAATTCAACGGAATTCAAGAAAATTCAATGAAATTCATACGAATTCAAGATGAGTTTAAAAGAATTGAAGGTGAATTAAAAATAATTCAAGTGAATGAAACAAAATTGTTATGATCCAAAAAAATTCCATCGAATTCAGTGGATTTGAAGGGAATTCCAAAGAATTCAAGGATATTCAGAAATAAGTATAGATCTGAATTCAATAGTGGTTATACCTTGAGTTCTCTGTTTTAATTTATTGAAAGAAAAGTGACTAAAAGTGACTTAAGTGTTAATCATACATTTTATTTTTATATTTATTATTTATTTCTGCCACTTATTAAATAATCTATCTCATATTCTAATTCCGTAATGCACTCATCTATCTAATGTCACAATATCAATAAAAAAATACCAAGATTATAAAAAAAACTAAAAGTAACCGACCCACTTGAGTCAAAAACAAATTCGCTTAGTGCTTTCGAGAATCAAGGAACTGATATACCATAAGTCGATGCATTCAGCAATTCCCTTTGGGGGTCATCCATAAATTACGTAACAGCTTTTCTTGGGGGGGGGGGGTCCAGAAAAATGTTATAATCTGCTACATGGGGGGGGGAATAAATAAATACTGTTAAGTGATATTTTTTAAAATTCAACCCAATCTTTTCCCCTCTTTTAAAGAATTACCTTTTTCCCCTTGTTTTCAAGGAACTTCTTTTTGCCCTTTTTCACGTTCTTTCGCTTAAATGCGAACTGAATTAGTGAAATCCAATCAGAAAATCCAACTCTTTTTGGATGAAAGTTAATTCTTTTTGGTTGAAAAAACTACTATTATGTAATTGGATGAAAATTTAATTGTTTTGTTGAAATATTAACTATTTTGTTAAAAAGTCATCTATTTTGTTCGAAAATTCAATTGTTTTTTTGAACATTCGTCTTTTTGGATATAAAATTTGTCCTTTTGAATTGAAAATTCATATTTATGGTTGAAAATGAACTTTTTATTGAAAATTCAACTGTTTACTATTTTTCTGGAAATTCACTACTTTGGTTAAAGAATCAACTATTTGGTTGAAGTTCAATCTTTTTTGTTTGAAAATTTATCTTTCGTGGTTGAAAATTAATTTTTTTGTTGAAAATTCGTCTTTATGGCTTGAAAATTCAACAATTTGGGTAAAATTCTTCTTCTTTCTTGATTGACCAGGCTTTTTTGGTTGACAATTCAACACTTTTGATGGAAATTCATCTCTTTTGGTAGAAATTTCATCTCTTTTGGTGAAAAATGAAATGGTTAAAAATAATCTGTTTTGGTTGAGGATTTAATTATTTTGTTTAAAATTCTTTTTTTTCGGTTGAAATAATTTGGTTTTGGTTCGTAAAATTAAAATGTCTTTTTGTTGACATATCAACTATTACATTTTTCGTCCAGAATTCATCTTTTTCAGTTGAAAATTGTACTATTCTGTTGAAAATTTAATTATTTTGTTGGACATTTGTCTTTTTGTACAGAAATTTTGTCCTTTTGGATTTAACATTTATCTTCTTTGGCAGAAAATGCATCTTTTATGTTAAAAATTAACTTTTGGACTGAAAATTCAACTTTTGGTTGAAAATTCCACTGTCTTCTGAAAAATTAGTTTTTCAAATTGAAAAATCAACTATTTTGTTGAAATTTAATTTTTTTGTCTGAAAATTTAACTTTTTGGGTAACTTTTTTCTGAAAAATTTGTTTTTTGAATTAAAATCAACTATTTTATTAAACAATTAACACTTTGGTTGAAAATTCTACTATTTTGTTTAAAATTTAACTATTTTCTTGAAAATTTAACTAATTTGTTTAAAAAAATCATCTTCTTTGGTCTAAGCTTCAGACCAAACAAGATCAATCCAAAATTCAAATGTTTTGTTGAAAATTCGTCTTTTTGAATAGAAAATTCCTCCTTTTGAATTGAAAATTCAACTGCTTGAGATGGAATTTTAACTGTCTTCTGAAAAATTCGAATTTTGAATAAAAAATCAAGTATACGATTGGGAATTTCACTACTGAGTTCAAAATTCAATTATTTGGTTGAAAATTTATCTTTCATGGTTGAAAATCAACTTTTTTGTTGAAAATTCATCATTTCGAGTTGAAAAGTTAATCGTTTTGTAGAAAATTCGTCTTTTTGGCTTGAAAATACAACAATTTGTTTGAAATTTTCTTCTTTCTTGACTGAAAAGTCTTTTTTGGTTGGAAATTCAACCCTTTTGGTAGGAATTTTTATCCTTTTCGGTTAAAAATGTAACTTTTTGGTCAAAAATTGATCTGTTTGGGTTGAGGATTCAACCGTTATGTTCAAAAGTCATTTTCTCTGTTCGAAAATTACACTTTTTTGTTGAACATTCATCTTTTTGTATAGAAAATTCGTCCTCTTGGATTGAAAATCCATCATTTTTGGTAGAAAATTCATCTTTTATGGTTGAAAGTAAACTTTTTCGATGACAATTCAACTTTTATCGTTAAAAATTCAGTAGTCTTCTTAAAAATTCGTCTTTTCTACTTGAAAAGTCAACAAGGCTGAAAATTTTTGGAAAAATTAGGTAACAGGCGGGGGGAATCATTTTTTTACGGCTTGTTACATGGGGCAGGGGTAAAAAGTGACCAAAAATGTGTTACATAATTTATGTAAGGCCCCTTATCTCGCGAGAAGAGAGCACGTAAATGTGAATGTGAAAAGATGTACTTTTTCATGCTCATTTGCGGCATCGCATCGGCTTGAGTACCCTGTCATTTTCGCGTATGTCGTTTTGTACGCGAGTATGTAGATTGTAGACAGGTAGTGTCCTCGGCCTAGAAATCGAGTGCTCGTCATCTGTTCTCGCTATAACGTAACGGGTCAGGACCCGAGCAGCATGGACACTGTAGATGACGTTTACCTGAGTACCATCGCTAATTTGACACTCCTGTACGACGAGCCTGTAAATACGCTCCAATTACGAGCAAGTTTAATTGAATTTATATGTTAATGTTGCTCTTTCTGTCGCCGCACGAAGCTAATTATGAGATCAAGTTTCTTACGGAACCGAAGCTAGTTACATAATTAAGAGCGATGATGATGATGAGTAAACCGACGAAGGACATCGTTTCGGTCTGAGGATATACTGAACTCATCATTATAAAATTATATAGGCTCGTCGCCTCTCACTTCAATTTTGAACCTTTTTTCCCCTGATTTATGCAGGGCCAGTGTTCGTTCCCAGAGGAATTGATAATTCAGGTCACCAGTGTCAACTTCAAATTCAGTCCAGATGGTTCTCGTGCATCAGGTTTCGCACCAGGTGTTTAAAATAAAATTTGACAGAAAGCTTCTTAGGAACTGGTTAACTAGGATCATCAAAATTGACTCTAAATTCAGTCCGGATGGTTCCCATGCATCAGGTGTAGCACCAGGTGTTCGAAATAAAATTCTACAGGAAGTCTCCTAGGAATTGATAATTCAGGTCACCAATGTCAAATCCAAATTTAGTCAAGATGGTTCCCGTGCATAAGTGTCGCATCACGTCTTTAAAATAAAATTCTACAGCAAGTCTGCTAGGCATTGATAACCCAAGTTACCAAAGTTGACTTCAAAATCAGTTTAGATGGTTCCCGTGTAACAGGTGTCGCACCAGATGTTTGAAATAAAATTCTACAGGAAGCCTCCCAGGAACTGATTAACTAGAATCACCAAAATTGACTCCAAATTCAGTCTAGATTCTTCCCATGCATCAGGTGTCGTACCAGGTGTTTGAAATGAAATTCTGCAGAAAGTCTCCTATGAATTGATAGCTGGGGTCACCAGTGTCAAATCCAAATTCAGTCAAGATGGTTCCCGTGCATCAGTTGTCGCATCACGTTTTAAAATAAAATTCTACAGCAAGTCTCCTAGGCATTGATAACCAAGATTACCAAAGTTGACTCTAACATCAGTCTTGATGGTTCCCGTGCATCAGGCGTCGCACCAGATGTTCACAATAAAACTCTACAGGAAGCCTCTTAGGAATTTATTAACTGGGATCACCAAAATCGACTCCAAATTGAGCCTAGTTGGTTCCCACGCATAAGGTGTCGCACCAGGTGCTTGTAATGAAATTCTACAAGAAGTCTCTTGAGGATTGATAATTCAGGTCACCAGTATCAACTCCAAATTCAATCGAGATAGTTTCCGTACATTAGGTGTCACACCAGGTGTTTAAAATAAAATTATACAGAAAGTCGCCTAGAGATGGATAATACAGATCACCAGTGTCAGTACTAAATTCAGTCAAGATGGTTCCCGTTCATGGATTGATGCATCAGGTCCTTAAAGTAATAATTTACAAAAAGTATTCTCAAATCTGATATCGAGGATAACAAAAGTTGACCCCAAATTAAGACTAGATGGTTCCCGTGCATCAGACGTCGCACCAGGTCTTCAAAATAAAATTCTATAAGAACTCTCCTAGGAATTGATATACAGGGTCACCCGCCTTGATCCCAAATTCAGTCTAGATGGTGCCTGTGCATCAGTTGTCACACCAGGTTTTTGGAATAAAAATCTACAAGAAATTTCCTAGGAATTAAAATCTATTGTCACGAACGCCAACCTTGAGTTCAGTCCAGAGGGTCCTCCTGCGTGTTTGATGCACGAGGTCATTAAAATTAAAATCTTCAGGAAGTCTTTCAGAAGTTGATGACTGAGGATAATATGAACCTTGATCCTGAATGTGGTCGGGATCATTTCCATTTATCAGGTATATAGTGTGAGTTGCCTGAGAGAATAAAAAAAGGAAGGCTCCTAGTAATTAATGTTTACAGCAAGATTTGTCGATCTCAAATGCAGATAGGATGATCCCCGTGTACAGGCAATTACGCCAGATTCCTAACATAATATATAAGGAGTTTTCGGAGAATTGGTGTCTAGGATTGCTTATGTTGGCTTCTAACGCAATCGCGATGATCCTTGAGCATCTGAACAATACTCGATTTTTAGGCGAATGATCAAAACTGCTTTTGGGGTTGGTACTGGTAATTCTGGAAGCTTGCTAGAAGACTTCTTATTTTATTCCTTTTATGCTTAGCGTTTTTTTTTTTGTAATTTTGTGGACAATCTTAAACAAACAACCATGTTTAGTGCATTGGGTTCAAGTTCTAACCTCAAACTTCAGTCTTTGCTATTCAGCAAAGGCTAGAAATATAAATTTTCGCAACATAGCGGTACTCCTATTTAAAATAAAATTTCCGATCCACAAAAAAATATCTAATTTTAACACTATTCACGTAAAATGGTTTATTCGAAATATTATGGTTGTAGAATTCAACCTCGCATTACACTCAATAATTGTTGAATTTAAAATGCTTTGCTTCTCACTTACGTTTTAATTTATAAACATGGGGCATATACTACTGTTCTAAAAAATGTATTATTATTATTTTATGAGTAAAGTGAAAAGATGGAATTCTGATGTTATAGCTTGAATCCAACGCTTTCAAACATTAAAACAATTTTTTCACTGCTTTTTAGGTTAATTTTTCAAATTATGAAGTTAATTATTTTATAACTTTATCACAATGGATATAAATATCTTACTTTTTCATTTCATCTAATTTACGATTATTATAAATTACATTTTTTTAGGTTTTATAGTTTTCAGATAATCTGGGATTGTTACTATAGTTTTATTATTTCCTGCTTGAAGAACAAATATTTTCCTGAATTTGATTCAGATTAATTTTTCATAATTTCTTTCAGGCCTTGTGGACTTTATTTGCAGGTATTTCTGTAAAATTATGTAAATATAATGTAGGTTGAATTAAAACCGAATTAGAACCTGCGAAGATAAATATTACAAACACATTATGACAATAAACTTCAATATAATTGAAATTTTCAAGTGAATTTATTAAATTATATTAAGTTATTAGAAAAAAATAAAAACTTCTTCTTAACTTTTGAACCACTTAAAATACTCAACCTCGTGACTTTGACTTTTCTCAAGATTCATCTAGTGTAAGCTTTATCAATTGATAGTTATCATACTTATTTACATCTGGCACTCTTCTGTGGTCCGTGACAAAATTCATGCGCAAATATACATTTCCCGAAGAGTAATTGAAGAATTCAACGAGCGAACACAATATTTTATGGTTAACCTGACATAACATGTAAACCGTCAACGAAAGCAACCGACATGAATTCCAAAAAACTGGCAGTGAAAGTGAGGTTAAAGCAGAATAAAGCAATCTCAATTCCTAGGAAACTGCCTGTAGAATTTTATTTTGAACAACTAGTGCGAAACCTAATACCCGGGAACTATCTAGAATGAATTTGGAGTCAATTTTGGTAATCCTGGATATTAACTTCAAGAAAACTTCGTGTGGAATTTTATTTTGAACACCTGGCGGATCTAATACACAGCAACCATCTAGACTGAATTTGGAGTCAATTTTGGCGATCCTGTTTATCAGTTCCTAGAAGATTTGTTGTAAAATTTTATTTTATGAACGTGATGCAACATCTGATACATGGAGTGCATGTGGACCATCTAAACTAAATTTGGGGTCAATTTTGTTGACCCTGGACATCAATTTCTAGTAGACTTCCTGTAAAATTTCATTTTAAACACCTGGAGCAACACGTGGTGCACTAGGGTCGTCCTTACACGAAAAGCTGGTTACATATTACCCGTAGTGTAAAAATTATCCACAATTTCTGGCAGATTAAGTCGTTTCTGACCTGGTGCTATATCCGGAAGCTACCAGGTACGACTTTCGTGATCACCTTTCTCTTTCTGAATACAGGATATTCTTCACAATATTCTAAACTATGTTAGTTCCTCGATAAAACTTCCTGGGCGTGTTTATTAAGCTGCCCTGAATATTTTGCCCTGGACCACGGGTTCTCCTGGTTTCAAAAATCGCGAGGGTTCATAAATCTCCTCTGAAATATATTAGACTATTGTGAAAGCACTAGAATTTATTTTACACCACTTAGTAAAAAGCAACTGACAGCTGGGAATCGTCATTTTGCTCCAGTTTAATGAACTTAAATGACGGTAGATAGCGCTGGCGTCGCAACTTTTGCTACTTTTCGAATAAGAATTAAGGCGAAGGCAGATGAAAGAATATCCAGACAAGTTTAAAAAATTCTGACTAGAAGGCATTTCTATAATATTTTGTACAAAGTAGAAGTAAGCGGGTGGATAATTTTATAATTACAAAAATTAAAAATGAAATTTTTTTCGAAAGAATACTGTAAAAAGGTGTAAAGTCGCTCATGTAGGGTAGACATTCAACCACAACCTTATATTTCAATATTCAATATCAAATTTCCTAGAAACAAAAAATTTTTTTAAAAATTGTTTTAATAAATTAGTACAGATGTCAAACTTTGGAATTTATTTGGTGCGAACTTATTGGTGAGCGACTTTGCCCCACATTAGCGAATTTATCCCGTTTTACAATATGTGTCTTACGGAGTATGACTCGGGCCATCTCACATTTTCATTTTTTTTTTCTGAAAAGCTTCGTGGTCGGAACTTTAGTCTTCTCCATTTGTTTATTTACAAGATTTTTACTGAAAGTTCGGAAAAAGTGACATTTTATACTTACCAATTTTTCACGCTTCAATTACTGTTTAGGTCAACTTCATATTGTTTCAAATCAATGCATGGGGACCCACGGAATACAAATAATTTGCTTATTGATTCATTCAAGTGTTATAAACAGATTTGATGTACAAATTAACAAATATTGTTAATATCGGTAAACCAATTTTTTTTTGCTAAAACTGCTTCATATTAATGTATGAATGACATTTAATCACAAAAATAATTGAAAAGTTAACAATAACCATTATTATAAACAGTTTTTGTGGCGAAATATTCAAATTCAAGGTTTTTCAGAATTTGATTTCCCTTAATCATCTAAATTGCTGAAAATATTATTAAAATGATATATGCTTGATAATATTCAGTAAAATATAATAATTTAATTTTTTTAAACAAATTAGATACACAAATTCGAAATTTTGGCCCTTTTGCGTAGAAAAAAATGTTTTTGTACTGAAAATATTTGAAACTGTTGTACGAATGACTGCTCGTCACAAAAATATTCAAAAAGTTAACAATAATCATTGTTGCAAACAATCCTTGTGGCAAAATATTTAAATTTGAATTTTCTTCAAATTTTAATTACCTTGAATCGTCGAAATGGCTACGACTATTCCTATATATAATATATCTCTGATAATATTCAATGAAATATAACAATTCAAATGTTTATAAGTAATAAAGATAAACAATTTTAATATTTTGACATTTTAGCGTAGAAGAAAATTGTTCTTGCCATAAAAATAACTAGAGACTAAGTTGAGAGTCTAAGTTAATCACAAATATTAATAAAAATGTATGATTAAATTTTTTATAAGCAATTTATCACGGTTATTCATCACAAAATGTTTTTAAAAATTTCATTGATGTAAGAAAAATTCATGAAGAAGAACTAGTTTTTCTGCATCTATTAAAAACCCTCTTTTTTGACGAGAATCTTTGCGAAATCGAGTTTTTGTCTACCAAGTCGGTAGGTTATTTGCAAAAAAAATTTCATTGCGTCAATCTTAGTATGTAGTGTTATTCTTCACTCTCAAGCTATTTTGATTCGATAACCCAATTTTTTTCTACGTGAAACCGCCAAAATTTTCAATTTGTTCATCCTAATTGTTTATAAACATTTAAATTGTTATATTTCACCAAATATTATCAAAGATATATAATTTTTAGGAATATCTGTAGCCATTCCGACGATTAAAGGTACTTAAAATTTTAAAAAACATTAAATTTATATATTTTGCTACCAAAATTGTTTAAAACAATATCTAATTTGTTCATAAAATTTTAGGAATATTTGCAGCGGTTCAGACGATTAAGGGAAATCCAAATCTGAAAACACCTCAAATTTAAATATTTTGTCACAAAAACAGTTTATAACAATAGTTATTGTTGACTCTTTAATGATTTCGAATTAAATGTTATCCTTACATTAATACGAAGCAGTTTTAGTAAAAACATTTTTTTTCGATAATAACACTATTTCCAAATTTGAACACTATTTCCCAATGTGTTCATAGAATTTGTTAATAAGAATTAAATGAATCAACAAGCAAATTATTTGCATGTCATGAGTTCCTATGCATTAATTTAAGAAAATATAAGGTTTACCTAAGCAGTTATTGAAGCGTAAAAAATTGTTGAGTAAAAAATGTCACTTTTTCCATAATTTTAGTGAAAATATTGTAAATAAACAAATGAAAAAGACGAGAGTTCCAACGGCGAAGCTCTTCAGAATTGGATGAGCCTTAATTGGCAAAAATAAAATTAAAAATCGGACCAAAATTGATATCTCTAGACATTTTTAAACGAAAAGTGTGTATTTTCTCCCACTGTGTGTCATGTCTCGATAACAATCCACTACGAAAATAAGTCAAATATGAAACTTTTTGCATTTTTTAAATTCCATCTGACAAATTAAAAAATATTGGTTTCATGAATTGTTTCACAATCTTAAAATTTTGCTCAAACAAATACTTTAAAAAATTTAGGTGTACTTTTGATTAAAGGTGCCACGCACGACCCTCGTTAAATTCTTCAAAGAATTCATTTAGTTATAATTTTTAAACATACTTAAGTATTTGTAAGCTTTTGAATTTGAATAATTCTCTTAAGGGACCATTCATTAATTATGTAAGAAGCAAAAAGAGAAGATACGAGAATTGAGATGCGCTGAGAGATATAATAATGTGATGACTGATAATATGAAAAAACGTTCTCTTACGTATTTAATTAACAGTCTCTCATTTTTAAGATTTAAAAGTCTTGTACCCGTCAGCTTCTATAAAAAGTTCAAAATATGACCAATTAAAATTCAAATGATTAAATTTTAATTGGTCACTTTTTAAATTCTGATTCTTCATCACGGAAGTATTATGAAGTACAAGTTCGAACTTTTTAAAATTATCCAAATGAACCTCTCGCGATCAAAAGAGGATACGCGTGGATCCAGCCTGAGAAGTATTGTCCTGAAATTTAATTTTAAAAATCGTTCGAATTTTAGTTTGAGTGACTGATATTTGTAGAGAATTTCAAGACGCATCTTTTTTCCTCTTGCAAAAATTTGTAGGTTTTGTAGTTTTTGAAGTAATGATAATAAGTTGTTGATTAAGGTTTAAGGAAGTTTTCTAGAAAGTTTTATCTCAATCAGATCAATGATTAAAAAACTATGAATGTTTTAAATCACAAGCGGCAATCTTGACGCTGCCCTATGCATGTGCTTCCTCTGCTGTGAATGTGTTGCAGTGGACGATATGAAGGTCAAGTCGGATAACAAAATAATGCTTAAGATATTATCATTGAAATAATTAATTTATTAGACATTTTGAACAATAAATTATTTAAATAATACTTCATTAAAAACTACTTTCAATTATTTTCGTCACTATCTTCAATATCTTCGGCATCTGGACTCTAAGATGTTACTTTTGGAAAATACTATTCGAAAAATTCTTTTCCTTTGGTGCTCAAATAATTATAGAGATTTATTACATCCTTTACTTCGGCCGCTTTTAATCCAATTCGAGGTGGAGGACTTTTCGAAAGTTTTTCTAGTTCAAGCGTAGGCTTAAAGAAAAGAGGGGTTGGATTTTACAATTCGTAATTGTCATAAACATACACTCTTATAGCAGGAAAAAAATTAAAAACGAACGCTTTACTGATTTAGAAGCTTTTTAGCTTTCGCATTTTGCCTCTGAAACTTTGAAACCTTTTTTGTACTTTTTCTTATTGAAGACCTAAAAATATTTTGTAACATTTTTCTTTACAGCAGGATTCAATAGGTTTGAAAGATCTCTCTGGGATTACAATACCTTAACACCACCTTTCTTAGTTTTAAACTTTGAAATGTATTATTTTCCCTAAAATAATAATAAATAATGCCATCAACTTCTTCATAAAAAAATAATTACCTTAGTCTATCTACAAATAATTTAATAAAAAAATTATTTTAGAAACGAAGAATGAAGAATATTCCTTAAATATCACATTTATGATAAAAGTTTATTTAAAATTTTTATTAATGGTTTTCAATCGTACCTGATTTCTGGAACACTTTTTCCTATTTTTGATCCATAACTCTTCATTTTTTTTTCTCTCTCGGTTCATTTTGAGATTCTTTTTTAAATTAATAAGATATTAACTAAACTAAACCTATCTCAAAAATGATACTTTTGCAGATATTCTGAAAAATAACCCATTCACTGGTTCTTCGCTTTATTTATAGTGTATTTTAAAAGAGAATTGCAAATGGTTGATATTATTTGTTTTGGTATCCAACTTTACCTTCATATCGTCCGCTGCAATACGTTCGTAGCCGAGGAGGCACGTGCATAGGGCAGCGTCAAGATTGCGACTTTTGTAGTCTCAAAAAAATTACCAACTTTTTTTTAATCAAAATATTTACGTTCTTTCTTCTTAAATAGTTTCAAAAGGCTGAAACACGTAATTCAGGATTAATGAAATCGAAAAATTCTGAGAATTGTCTAAATTAACGCTAGTTGAAGTGCAAAAAAGATTGAAATTGTTTCTTTTCGTAAAATCTACTTCTTACCAACTACTTCAAAAACTACAAAACCCACAAATTTTTGCAAGAGGAAAAAAAGACGCTCCTTAAACTTCTCTACAAGTATCAGTCCTTAAAATTGAAATTCGAATGATTTTTGAAATTGTTTTTTAGGACAATACTTCTCAGGCTGTATCCATGAATATCCGCGTTTGATCGCGAAAGGTTCGAATGGATTTTCGAAAACTTTCAAATGCAAATTCAAATTGGCATACGTATTCAATTTGTAAAAATTTGAATTTTAAATATTTTCATTTTAGAAATGGTAAACTCTGGAATCATACCTTAAAACGTTCAAAGGGAAAATTTTGTAATTGAAGACATTCTAATTGAAAACATTCAAATTGAAAGCCATTCAATTAGGAAGCATTTTAGGTCAGGACACTGACACATTAAAAATGAAAGCGTCGCAATTGAAATGAATTCGAATATAGAATTCTACAAATTGCAACACGTTCGATTTGAAAGTAGTTGAGCTAAAAGAGATTTAAATTCAGAATTTTATAAATAAAACTATTAAAAATCGCAATAACTAATCATGTACAAAATCTAACTCTCAAATTAATAAAGGTGAAACCTAAGGTCAATAACATTGAAATTAATAATCACAAGAAATTTTGATACCTTCCAAAACGTCAATTATTCTGTTACATTATGTTTTATAATATAATATAAAAGGAAATGTTTTCCTGAAGGCCAACCATAGCGCAGGCTTTTATTGCTGAAAATTCTACCTTATAGTCAAATGAAAATTTACCAGTAAACATCTCTGAAAAAGATACAAAATACCTATTGAATTTTGAATCTCTGAATTATTATATGTCTTTCAAAAAATATTTTTGTTTAATTTAAATTTATAAAATATGTGGGTCATTTCAAACTGACTTCGAAATTCTTGTCCCTTGCTAACTTGATAGCCTTTATCCTCTATCATATTGAAAAAAAAATTTTGAATAAACGGTGTTTCAAACTATGAGAGTCACGAAAACAGTTCAAACTAAAAGTGGTTCTTAAACATTCCATAGTTATATTTCAATTTCTCTTGGTTTTAATGATACAAAGATTATTGAGGAAATATAGTAAAAATCCAGCTACATCAAATCTTAACTATGTCTAGCATCTAGCAATTAAAAACGTAAAATGTAAATGCTTTAATAAAATTTTAGCATAAAATGTGTATAATTTTTTATTTTTTATACAAATTTAGAGCAACGCACTTTATGAATTTTATTCTGTTTAGCACTATCACATTAAATTTACACGTTGAACAGATCTTGTAAATATAACTTGAAATAATATAATATACAATTTTTTGAAAGAAAACCATTGAAATTAATTGATTTGATAAATGTGCAATACCTCATGTCATCTATGTCCACCCAAAAACGACGATCAATTTCTAAAAAGCAACCACTGAATATTATTTATAACCACTACCTTCATTACACATTAAAAAGCATTCTTAAGCATCATGTCACAGCAATATTTTATAATTAACAACTTTAAAATGCAAGGTTTGCCTGTTTCGAATTCCAAAGTTAATTTGAAATAACCTATGTATCTAAAATATTAGTTAAATTTAACTAATCTTGAGTCTAATTCATTGCTGATTTGTTACTTAAACAATCAGTTAAAATTGAGTAATTGTCAGTCAAAAACTACTGAAACTTCAGTCAAATTATTGAATGATATAGAATAGAAAAACCTACTGAAACTTTAGTGTAAATAGTATCACTCATTTTTTCAGACAAATAACACAACCTAACCATTTTTTACTTTTGACTGAAGATTAGTAATTTGCTAAAACTAAAAGCGAAATATAAAAGATCTTTTTCCAGGTGTAAAAAACTACGATCTTATAAATATAAAAAATATTAAAGGGCGCAGCAATTACTATACAAGCAATTACTATACAAGAAAAGGAATTGATACTTAGTCATACAAATCTGAAAAAGGCATAACATCAAAACTTGAATCCATCCTTTAAATAAAAATCAATACCTTTCTCAAGCAAACGTAATCCACAGCTCTAAAAACTTCCCCTTAATTAAAAATGGTTTTCCCACAACTAAAGAATCCAATTTTTCAAATCACATCAAAAATAGTAAAAGATGCAGCCATTTTCTCTACCATGAACCTACTCTTCACTTTTTAAACAATCTAGTAAAACCAAAAACTACGGTTGTCACCGGGAAAGGTTTGGTTGACAAATAATTTTTTTAACTGAAATTGATACTATTCCATTTTTTATTGCAAATTGATGTTTCTAATTAATCATTGTGGTTGAAAATTAATCCTTTTTAGTTAAAAATGCTGCTGTTTTGTTATAAATTAATATGTTTTGGTTGAGGATTTAACTATTTTGATGTCAATCGAAAATTTAACTTCCATTTTTGGTTGAAGATTTAACTTTTCTAGTTTAGAATTCAAACATCTCGTTAAAAATTATTCTTTCATTCTAAAAATTTATGTATTTTGTTGAGAAATCATCTTTTTTGGTAGAAAGTTAATCTTCGTGGTTGAAAATTAATCCTTTTTGGTTAAAAATGCAACTGTTTGGTTATAAATTAATAAGCTTTGGTTGAAGATTTTACTATTTTGGTATCAATCGAAAATTTAACTAGTCCATTTTTGGTTGAAGATTTAACTTTTTTAGTTAAAACTTTAAGCATCTCGTTAAAAATTATTTTTTAAATCTGAAAATTCATGTATTTTGTTGAAAAATCGTCTTCTTTGATAGAGATTTAACTATTTTGTTGAAAATTCGTCTTTTTTATCTAAAAACTCAACGATTTGGATGAAAATTCATGTATTTTGTTAGGAACTCGTCTTTTTTGGTAGAAAGTTAATCTTTTTGGTTAAAAATTCATCCTTTTTGGTTGAAAATGCAAGTTTTTGGTTGAAAATTAATTTGCTTTGTTTCAGGATGCAACTATTTTGTTGGAAATTAGTCTTTTTTGGTTGGATTCAACTATATTCGAATTTCAAATGAAAATCTTGTTTGGTTGAAATATTAAGTATTACATGTTTCATTGCTAATTCATATTTTTTGGTTGAAAAATTAACTACTTGGCTGAAAGTTGAATTACTTTCTTGAAAACTCATTTTTTTGGTTCAAGATTTGTCTTCTTTAATTCAAAATTCAGCTATATTATTGAACATTCTTTTTTTTTTTTTTGAAGATTCATCATTTTAGTTGAAACGTCATCTCTTTGGCTGGAAATTTAATTATTTTCTTGAAAATTTGTCTTCTTCAACTATTCCATTTTTCAATAAGAATATATCCTTTATAACTTAAAAATTCCACTGTTAGATAGAAAATTAATCTTGTTCCTTAAAAATTTATCTATTTGATTAAGAATTCAACTATTTTGTTAAAAATTCGTCTTTTTTATTGTGTTCAAATAGTTGAAAATTCAACTGTTTGGTTAATAGTTCATGTATTTTGTCGAATTTAGTCTTTTGGATTGAAAATTCACCTTTCGTGGTAGAAAATTCTTTTTTTTTTGTTGAAAATGAACTTTTTTGTTGAACATTTAACTTTGCTATTTGAATATTCAACTGTCTCCGAAAAAATTCGTCTTTTTGTCAAAAATTGATAACGTAGTTTATGGACGACCCCTTACTCAAACTTACCATATATGTAAATTCCTTGGTCACCAGTAGTACAAAGAGGCCAGAAGGTTAATGGTATAATAATAATAATAATAATAATAATAATAATAATAATAATAATAATAATTAGGTGCCTCGGTGGCTCAGACGGTTGAGCGCTCGGACTTCCTACCAGAGGTCCGGGGTTCGATTCCTGAGCCGGTACCTCTAGAAATTTTTC
>JAUMHM010130535.1:0-18880 GCA_032362435.1 Melikaiella ostensackeni
AAAGTAATCTGAATTACTTATTTACATTTTTTTCATGAATTGTCGAATGCGTCCAACGTCCGACTGTTTTCGCAATAACAATTTTCCGTACTGAAAATTTTTTTGTTTGCGGAATTTGATGATTCTTGTCAATTTTTTGTAATTTTCGTCGCTACATTCAATGACGTTGCCGTCTACTCCACATAAAAAACACTTGTCCATAGTTGCATTGTGCAATGAGAAATTACGGCAAAAACGAATTATTGTCTATAAAAGCGATGGATGTAGGAATATTAATTCATATAGTCATATTTTAGTATTTTAGTGAAATTTGAAAATTAGTTTTTTCAAACCAAATTAATATTGAAAATTAAAATAAAAATTGGAAATTGAATCTTTTTACAAAATTCACGAATTATATAAACTAAACCTGCAATCTAGTTAATAAATCAAGCATCATTTGAATCAGTTTATACAGTAAATGAAAGGTGATATCGTTGTTAATTCAAATGGAATGTATTTTTTCATGTATTCTTTATTCTTATTTTTTAATAAGTACAATTGCAAGATTATCTGGATTACGTTAGGTGTATATTAGCAAGTTTATTAAATACAGATGTGGATTGTTTCTTGGCTTCAACAGTGGATAGTATTAAAATAGGCTAGCAATTTAAAGAATGGTCTCTCTTAAATTTTTAATAATCCGACAAATTTAATATGAAACATTCCCGAAAATAAATAAATTTGTACTGACTTAAAATTATGTAGAATAGTTCTAGAGAAGAACTGATATCAAAATGTTATTGATAATCTCAACATAGTTTACTGAGCTCTCTCAACAGGAGTATCCTAAATTATGCAGTATTTTAATAAGCTAATTGAATCGAGTTAAATAGTATAAAAAATTCAAGGAAAAGGTTATAGTATTCAGTATATTTATTAGAATTAGAATATTTCATATTTTTCAACTCAGATTTTTCATTCTATTGAACATTAATAAAACTGATAGAACGGATTGAAATTTTGAATTTAAAAAAAAAATTGTATCTCAAAGGTTTGTATAAATCACGATAGTTGTTCTCTTATAAATTTGAATAATTAAATCTTTTATTTCCTTTTACTCAAAATTCAACGTTTTATTCCTTTGGATCAATCTTTTGAAAGAAAAAGAATGAAATTCTTACAGAGAATCGTAAATTTTTGGAAAATGGTTTAAAATATGCCAGAAGTAAGAAAAACATCTCGAAAAGAAAATATTGATTTTTATAAAGTCTGAAGCATTCTAAGCATTCGAAAGCTGTGCATGCATGAATTCTTAAAATATCTTCTTTTTATCATTTGAAAGATGCCAAACTAAAATGAAAATTTTTAATAATTTCGTAATAAATATTTATTTTCATTATATTCCTAGACGACAGTTTTCAGTTGTTGAATGTTTCATTGCTATTTTTACATTGTGCCGAATGTTTTACAAACTGCAGTAAGAAAAATGCTGCTGAAAATATGAAAGAGCGGAATTTATCTTCAGTTTTCAAGAACGTCCTTTGAAAAGTAGTATAAACTTTTTGAAAAAATTAGTCTCAATTGTACGTAAACACCAATTTTCATGAAATCCTTCCTGTTTTCTTTCAAAAAAGTTAATAAATACAGAATAATTAAATGAAGAAAATAATTAAATGAAAGTAAATAGAAAAAAAACTATGGGAACTTATATTTCTAGATACCTATATATTTATTGAAATTGTTAATAATAACAATTTAAAAAAATTGTTTCATTTGTCCAGGAACGAATAATAATAATTCTATATATTTCTAGGGATGCATTCATTAATATTCTTTGAAATTTAGGTTAAAAACAAATCAACTAGCACAGACCTTCAAAAGTTTGAGAGAAAGTTTAGAGAAATTCAAGAAATTCAAAAGACTTTTATGAAATTCCTGAGAATTCAACACTAATTTAAAAGACTTCTGAATGATTTTGAAGATGAAAGCAAAAAAATTCATTGAATTAGGTAGAATTCAAATGAATTCTAAAGAATTCAGAGAGAATCGGAAAAAATCAAAATAAATCAAAAGACTTTAATAGAATTCAGGATGTATGATTCAGAGTAATTTTATAAGAATCTAGAAGAAATCAAAAGTAAATAATTGAAAGGAACAACAATCAATCGAATGAAATTCGTGTAAGTTTAGAATAATTTAAGGGACGTGAAAAAAATGTGACGAAACTGAGAGAAATTCAGGGAGAATTTCAAAAAATCAGGAGACTTTGAAAGAATTTGAAAGCATTTAGGATTATTTGATAAGAATTCAAGGTGAATTCGGAGTAAATTCAAATAAATTTTGAAAATTTAAAAAATTCTATTTATTTCATTAATATTGGAGTAAATTTACAAGAATTCGCTGAAATTCATGCGATTTCTAGATGAATTAGACACGATTTAAGTGAATGAAACAAATTTTCAATTCCAAGAAGTTCCATTGAATTCAATTGAATAGGAGTGAATAGAATTAGTGAATACGAATCTGATAAAGCCCATAGAAATTCAAGGGAAATTTATAAGTCTATAGGTGGTGAATAAAAAAATTCAAAATTCAAAAAAGATCCATTGCATCTGTGGATCTCAAGGAAATTTCAAAGTATTCCGGGTGAATTGAAAAAAATGCGAAAGAATTTAAGAAAGTTCAGTAGTAGGTATAGACTAGAATTCAATCGTGGTTAATCCATGAGTTCTCTGTTTTAATTAATTGACAAAAAAGTGTCGAAAGTGATTTTTTTATTTTAAAAAGTGACTATAGCGACTTTATATTTAAAAAACTGACTGAAAAGTGGTTTTTATAACTTTTGATTATTGATAAATCACGTGTCACGAAACTATATTCATTCAGACATGGCTAAAAATATTTCAAAAAAAATTACGTATCATAGGTGCGGGGGGCTTCATACCATTTCGTTACGACTTTCTATATGGGAGAGGAAAGGGGTGAAAAATTGAAAAAAAGTATGTTACATAATTTATGGATTGACCTTTATGACCGATATGTAGTTACGTATAATTCCATATAACTGGATGGATTCCTTGAATTTTTGGCCCAAGACGAACAGCTTTGATTGAAAAACGAGTTATACGATACTGACTTAGAAAAATGCGGATGTTTTCTAGGCTAGAGAAGGCCATAAGCGCTCTCTTCATTCGGACGCCAAAATATGATTTTCAAAATCTTCAAAAAATAACAAACACTATTCTCTACCAAGTTTAGAAAATTCATTCGGAATTTTCAGTAGATTTTAACAAAAGCTACAAATTTAAAAAGTTTCAGGATTTTGAAAATGTTCAAAAACTACCAAAACCAAGTTTTTCGTAGAACAAAAAATTTAATCGCAGCTTTTAGTACACGTCAGAAATATGTTTTCTCTTAATAATCTTTTCAATATTAAATTAATATGGGGACTTATCAAAAGTAGAATAAACATCTTTCTGCTACTCTGTACTATTCTGTTTGCGTCATCTTCGTTTTCAAACTAATAACTCGCTAGCGACTGTCGATATGAGAATACAATCCTCAAAATCTCAGGTGTTTTGAGAACTGGCTTAAAATTAGGCAAACTGTTTGAATAACAATTTTCAATTCATTTCATTTTCTATTCAAGTTTCAATGTTATATTAATGTTACATACTCATCTGTGCATCAACTCAATGTCAACAAAGCAATAAACTTATTATTCGAGAATTTTTTTATCTGCGAAAAAAATTTAGTAATACCTTCAGATACTCTTTTTTATCTTATAGCCATCCGCTATGTTTATGGGCCTCATGTTTCTATCAATAATTTTCAAGTCAAATTGTATTTGCAGCTTTGTTGACATCCTTCTTATATGCACATGAGTCACCTCTTTTGAAAATATTTTTATGAGTATATCAAAATTAATACTCAAATCTGTTTTCAAGTATTTGTAATAAACTCTTTTATTTTCTGACTGGATTGAATGAACTTTTGAGAATTCATCAAAATGCTTTTATTCATTTTACAACAGACAATGATTTTAATTTATTTGAAGGAATCGAGGGATTCTGGAAATTAAATGGAATATAGAGTAATGAAACAGGATGGAAATGTATAGAGTTAGTGAAAAGAAGAATATCAATACAATTCAGTAGAAATTAATAGAATTATTTAAAACCTCAGTAGGAAGATTTGTAAAACAGGGTGTAAGTACAGGACGGAGTCACAGTAAATCATGAGGTATTAAAAGTGCTGCAGCTCTATTTAATTACCAGTTTACAAGAATATATATAAATTTTCAACCAAGAAGATTAATTTCCCGCCAAAAGTTTAACGAATTATCAACAAAAAATACATGAATTTTTAAGCAAATAGTTCAATCTTCAGGTAGAAGATATGAATTTTCAACCAGAGAGGTAAAATGATTTTTTAAGAAAGGAGTTCCACTTTTAACCAAGCACTTGGATTTTCAACCAAAAATTTTTTCTATATTATGCTTACCTCTATTATACTAAAGTGTGTTATATTAATTTTTGTACCTCGATCCGAGAAGTCTGCTTTAGGCGAGAAATGTTACCATCAAACATTTCATTACATCTTGTGTCTTTTCAGTTTCTTTCTTATCTTGCATAGGTTGATCGGAAAGTAAAATTTATGATTTTTCATCAAATTTTTTTACGATTGAAACAAAAGCAATGTGCTTCATCAGGAAATAGTCAGAAAAAATATGTAGATCTTTTTGATATGAACAAAATCATTCCTTATAATTTTTACTTATCTCACATAGTTTTGGTAAACAACTGATTTTTTTATTTTCATTAACATTTTTTACGATTAAAACGAAAATTAAGCATCTTATCAAAAAATGGTTAACAAGAATTTCGTAGAACTTTTTGGGTAAATAATTTTGTTATAAAGCATTTTATTGCATCTTGTCTTGTTTTTTCCAGCGTTGTACTGTTTTATTCTTCGTGTTATTTTTCACGGTTAAAACAAAAAGTACATTTCCAACCAAAAAATTGTCAAAAACAAATTCGCAGATCTTCCCTTGATGAATAATTTTCATCAATTCATTTAATTTTTCATTTTTCATCTTACATAATTTGACCGCAAAATAGGAATTTTGATATTTTAGTATTTTTTCAACAGGTTAAAACCAGAACCGTTGTTCGAAAAATGTTTGTTAACGAATTCGGCCTTTCTTTTTGGTCTCTGAAAACGTGTGCCAAAGCGCAATCCGATCCGGATAGACTTTCAAAAGTTATCCAGTATCCAGATAATGACAACGACGACAACTACAGAAGCAACGACGACACACACACATACATCATCCAAAAAATCTGCTTTTTCGGATTCAAGGGGTCTTAAAACGTGGAGATTCCATGAAATCCGCGAAAGTCGATTTTCCCATAAAAACAGTACTTTCTCATAATGATGAAAATGGAAAAATAATTTTGTAAGATTGTAAATGACCTTAGCTTTCTTGTTCTTCAAAATACATACCCATCACACATACACACCCTTCAAACTGAGTGTAACTCGTTCGGTTATAGTCTCATTATACTACGAGGGATCAAGAAACTCGTATGATGAGGGTAAGTAAGAGTTGTGCAGGAGAAAGGATAGATTTTAGATCAATCGTCCCAAAACATCGCTATGGCATGGATAGCTCATCAATTTCTCTAGCAATCACCCCAGATGGAAACCTTTACAAAGCAATCGTAAATCACGGTTCACGCATACATATTCAAACTGACTAAACAATTGCCCTCCATACATCCCTATCCTTGCATACATATTTTGCTTCCTTCACACCCATAGGACTATTCATGCAAGCTCTTTTGTATCTATGTCTCCTTATATCTCTTCGCTTTCGAGTTCCATTCACACATTCCTACCATTATTTTCTCAGTCAGCCTCTGACTACGCCACCACTTACTAATCCTAAATACACTTGCTTCTTTAAGGGCGAACGTTAGTCTATGGCGTAGTCAAAATTTGACCTTGTAATTTTCCGTCGTTTTATTTTTAAACTAAACATACGAGTATAAGGGTATTGAAATTTTGGATGATGAAAGAAAATATATGCGCCGACGTCGCTTGGGTCCTTTGCAGGATTTATTTTTTGAGGGAAAGCTGTTTATGTGAGTTTTGCGTGTCCCCCATATAGCAGACGGAAAAGTGCGTCATAATAATAATTATGTTAACAACAAAAATACCACCTTCACGCTCTCAGCCACTACGTGAGAACAACAGCGGTAAGTGACGAACTTCAAACTGCACCATCCACCTAATTTTGTGACTACTATAACATCGTCGCATTAAATTCATAACATCGTTGACGCATGAGGCACACGACTCATTCCGTGGCTGATAATGAAACACTGGGTTCACCCGAGAAAAAAATAGAAAAAAATATAACACTACCTCCGAAGGTAATCTCGCGTTAGCGTCGCGGCAGGGCTCGATCTTTTCTCTCATGACTCTGATGGCTATGTTGACGGAAGCATTGTTAATGACACGGTTTTCTGTGCCAGACAGGCGGACAACGAAGGGGAAAGGAACTAAGAGAAACAAAAAAACTCATCAAAAATGGAAAGTTAAGAATATGTTGAAACGATAGTCGCTTTCCGAGGATCGTCGGGGCGTCCCTGAAGCCACCGCTGGGCACAACATTATGCTGGACGGTAGTGATTGCAAGTTGCCTGATGGTCAGGCAGATCGCATCGATCAACAATCTGGCCAGCAAGAACATATGTGACGAATGACAAATGATGGAACATCAACTGTGCATGCTGGTGATGTCTTAGATAGGGTTTGCAATTTACAGCCAACCACCTCAATAGGAATATCGCGGAAGAAAATGAAATGGAATACAACAACGATAGGAGAAATAGTCTACTCATATCAGAAGACCGATCAATGCAGATTCAATGCAGTACCACCACATCATCCAGAAGCAGATGGGCTGATTCAATTAGAGGCAGTCGCAGAGTTTCAACAAACAAAAAGGCGATTAAAATGGTGATACCATATGAACAGAGATATTACGCGCCATTATTTTCTGACTAAGAATAGTGAGCGAAGTGTGAGGAGAGAACATTACCCTCGCACGTTGCTTGAACATCCGCATTTAGCCACAAGATTAAAGGAACAGAATGCAGCAGACCAAAAACGCTCAATATCTTTCAAGCGATTGCTTTCGTCGGCTGAAATAGCTATTATTAAAATGGAAGTTAAATAACACCATTCTATTGAAGAAATCTCTATGAATAATGAAAAGGAGATTGAAGCTGAAGGCATAGGTGCTAGGGATTATTAACGTCAAGTACCAGATGCACAAGAAGCACTTTGAATATTAACATTCCCGTTAACGCGTTGATGTAAACAGGGGAATCCCAGAGGAACGAAAGCAACATGAAAGGAATTTTGGTCAAGCTTTACTAGAGTTCAGAGATGCAGAACCAACACAAAGGAATTCTCTGCTAAAGTTATTCGTCACGAGCGATCTGCATGCACTGATAGGACACCTAAAAAAACAAGGTTTTGCCTGAGCATTCGAACGCAGAGCTGACAGCCTTACAGGTGCAAACTGTTATTTATTGTGCAGCTGTGAGTGTTAGCAAAGTAAGGAACAAATTTTGTTGATAGACTCAATATAAGAAACGAAGTAGAACCAGAAAGCTGATACAACATGTTACTAAAATTATCCGTCCTGGAAACATTTAAACATTGACAAAAGCAATATTGGATGAAATTATACACTCCGAACGGCAAATATTTGAGGTTCTCACTGCTAGACTGCGTCGGTACAACAAGAGAAGTACAAGAAGGCAAAAAATCGAAACTTACAAGTAGATAAAGAAGGTTCTATCGTGAACTTAGGCCCTGCGCGGTTCCAACTGGAAAAAAAGGGGCAATCAATAATCCTGTCATAGAGCCTTCTAACATCCTAGACACAGACGTTTCAGCGGTTTTGAAAAAAAAAGTAACTGGAAAACCCCAGGTCAGGACATGGTGCGCAATTCTTGGTACAAGTACCTGAAGAGTGTGCATCCTGCGTTGGCAAGGTATTTTTAAAAGATCATCCAATTTTTTTCTGTTGATTTTTCTTTGTATTTTGCATAGTTCGATCGCAAAATGAAATTTTTTCATTCTTCAGGATTATTTTTGGTAGTTGAAACCAGAACCGTTGATCCAAAATGCTGGTTAGCGAACTCGACCTTCTCTTTTTGGTCCCTCAAAACGTGTATCAAAGCTCAATCTAATCCGATTAGTCTTCCAAATTTGTCAAGTATACAGACAACGACCACAACTACTCTCTACATGATATTTTGCCCAATGACAGTATAATTTGAATTTTGAAATAGATCAAACAATAAGCGAAATTTTCAAACTTCGAAATAATCTGCAACAGCAACTAATTATTTCATTTTATCCATATGATATTTTGCAATTCCTATTTAGTTGAAGTAGCGCAACGCGTTGAGGAATTCTCCAAACTTTATTCAATCATGCCGTGAAATGGAAGAGTTTATCACATATACTTGAAAATAGATTAAGTTCTATTAGCATCTATTAGTCGTGAATTTTTTTTATGGAAAAGAACTCAATGATATTTATCGATGCGCTTTTTTGTTTCTTTAACTGATAATATACATATGTATAAGTATATAATCACAATGCACAAGGCATTTATAATTCGCACAATGCACATTGAATCAAAGTGAAATGTAAGATCATGGAATCTGTGCTTGAACATAAAAAAAAATATTAATCCTTATCACTCAAATTTAACGCAATATGTAATTTGTGGACCGACGAGGATAGCAGAAAGTCCACCACAATAAAATTATCGAAATTACAAGTGTTTGTTTGAATATTCATTTCTCAGAGACGGAAATAAAAAGAAATTGAAGACATGTAACAAACGGTTTTAACTGACGTGACTCATAAACATGACTTCTAAATTTATATAATGGATCGGCACCCCCCCACCCCCCTTTCAGACTATCTTACCTAATTTTTTCAAATATCATCAGCCACATCTAATTAAATGGGTACTCATGGGTACTCATCTGAATTATCATATAATAAGAAGTCATTAAAATGAAAAGAAACAAAATTTGAACAATATGGAACTTGCAACAAAGGTACTATACTCCTTCTATAATCAATTCGTATAAGAAGCTGTGTTATCTAGTAGAAATATATCCATGAAAAACTTGATTTATTACCATTTTTATGAAATACCAGGACATATCTACAATCATTTAATATTTCTTATGTTTTCGAAATTCGTTCTAAAGAGAAAATTCTGCATTTGCGAGCAGAATTTTTCCTACGGGCTATTACAGTAAATAGTGCTTTTACTATAAACCCTTTGCTAAAAGTCTTAGATATTTTTACTTCCTTCTCAATCTGAATCTGTCTCTTCTCTTCTTCTCTTCTGTCGTCAAATATAGAAAAATAGTGTACAATAAATCTAAGGGTGTATTGAGTAAATAGTGCAAAGCCCGATAAACTTCGAAAATTTTGAATAGTCTTGCAGTGGTAGTTATACCAAAAACTGTGGAAAAGCTCTGTTTTAATAGATATTTTTCGACACAATGATGGAAAAAGATCTGAATCCTAATCTAATAATATAGATATTAAAAACAGGGGTTAAACCAACTTTAATTGCAGGGTCGCTGCATATGGGATTTTCCGATTGATTATGCTAGTCTATAGTCACACGGACATTCTCAGAAGAAAATCAAAAAAAATCAGGCCCTTATAAAAAAGTCGATTTTCATTTTTACCCAAAAAGAAATAATGTTGTCCTTCCGTCCACTCAACGTGAATATGCTCCGTGTTGCTAATGATTTCCAAATGCTTTTTTTTACTGTTTGTTTATTACTAAGTTATGTAATTTGTGGTTGAAAAAACTTTACTTCTGACACTTAATCTTCGTCAGTGTTATTACAATAATTCTGCCCGTTGAATTCATTATCCACTAGTCCATCACAAGGTTATATATTGAATCGAATTGCATTTCATATTCCCATAAATCTAGGATGATTTGAAATCGAAAATGAAGATTACATTCTGAGTCTTCTTGTCATGTAGAAAAGCTTCTGATGTGCATCACATTTCGAAACAGTATAAATACTTCATTCATTTGAGAGTTTGAGAATGTTCTAATTTTTATCACTGCAACATTCTACGAGAGTAAAGATCAATTATTATGTGAAAAGAGTAAAAAGAATTAATTTAATGTATGAATTAGGAACAGAGTCCAAACAATCTAAAAAGACTATTGCTGAATTTTATAATATAATTTCAAGAAAAATTTCTTTTTTTGTATGTGTGACATATTTTTCAAGTTATTTCTTTATATGTTCTCAGCAAGTTAATATTTTCAAAAACATTCAAAATTCTCGAAAACAGTTCGTGTTCTTCCAAGGATGTTGCAATTCTTCCAGAGCTGGGAGGAGGAACTAGGTAAATCTAAAAAAAAGACTCTTAGAAAGAATAAGATAGAGGACTCCGCACAGAATGTACGCAAAAGGCCCTTCGGTTAGAGTACAGCAACTACAATAATCTATAAGAACACATTTCGGAGAAAAAAACTAATTTCCCAAACAAAAATGATTTATAGGCCAACATAAAAAAATATATTTTTTTATCAGCCCACAGAATTAAATTTTGTAAAAGATTCTCTATTCGCCCTGCAAACTTCCTTATCTTCCAAAAAGGGGAGTCGGTAGTACGTTTACCTGAAGAAACATTTTTGAATTGCAAAAAATAAGAAAAATGCGGAAATTTGGTCTTTGAAACCGCTATGCCTGAAGCTTTTCTTTGAGTACGATTTTCCATGGGCATGGCTCAAATTGAAGATTTTTTCATGTAGGATGGAGATGAGGTATAAAATTTGCTATGTTATATTCTTCTTCTTTCGATGATTATAGTTAAAAATAAAGAAAAATGAAGGAATTTGGAAATTTGGCTTTTAAGACCCCTATGCTGGAAAATTTGTATACGGTAGCCTACAAAACGCTTCCCTGATGGCGCTTACTGACCTCTTTGGCCTGATTCTTTAATTGCTGGAGTCATTTTCACGATAAAAGAAAATCTACGCGTCATATCAAGAAATGATCAAAAACAAATTTATAGGGCTTATTTTTAATAAATAAATCTGGTCGATATATTTTTTTCGTATCTTGCATAGTTTGACCGCAAAATGGGATTTTTTATTTTTTTTGTAGTTATTTCGGTAGTTAAAACTAGAACCGTTGTTCAAAAGAGGCTGGTTAACAAACTCGACCTTTTTTTTGTTCCATAAAAACGTGTACCAAAGCGCAATCCAATCCAATTAGTCTTTCCGAAGTTATCCAGTGTACAGACGACGACAACGACAACGATTACGAATTCAGGGGGTCTCGAAACGTGGAGATTTCATGAAATCCTCGATGGTCGGTCTTCACACAAAAACAATACCTTCTTATTATGACGATAGTTTCATAATCTATTCTACAACCATAAAGTGGACCATTTCAAAATTTAAAGCTTTTAAAACTCAAATTTTCTTCATCTGATATTGTCACGTCTCGAGCAAAAAGGGAAGGCAGTTCAGAAATATGAGAATGAGAGGGACCAGTGTTGCTGATTAAGTCAGTTGGTAAGTCCTGACTAATTATTTGTTGTGGATACGTTGTCACTAGCAATCTCATGCGAATTGTGTCAGAAAAGTGTTTGAAATAAATAAGGTGTATTTCAGATTTAATAATGTTTATTGGAGATAAAGAATAGATAATCAGTTAACTGATACATTAAAAACTTACACTTACCTTTCTATTCAAGAACGGGCAAGAGAGATTGGCTTAGCGATTGTATTTCTCATTAGTTCTATAACAGCGACGAAATTCTAGCGGGTGTTTGTTTTATTGCATTTGTGTTGTTGGAGTTATTCGAAATTAAATTCAATAATGAGTTCTTTCGCGAACGCTCAACCAGAGGACCTCATCCGGAAGGTGACTCGTACGACAACCGAAAGTCCCAGCTGAAGGGATTTTGTTTACTGACTCAATGCCTCGTTAACTATTATACGGTGAGGTAAAAGTATACGACTTATCCACAGCAGTTCTTCGTTAAGGAATATTTCACAGTGATATAAAAATCGCGACTCAGTCAAAGCGGTTCGTACTTCCAAAATTAAGTTGATAGCGTGACTGCTTGGAACAGAAGACATTCATTAGTGGTGAATCTAGGCCTTATATTGATCAGGAATACTATAGCAGAGGTAGGGATGAGACTCATGAAGTATACTCATTCGAGCAAGATATGGCACTGGCGACAAGTGATAAAACACTAATGCATAAGTACGCTTGGTGCAGTAGTATAATAATCGATGCATCATTATGTACGATATCATAAGTTGTGCTTGATACCATAATGTTGAAACAGTCTAAGTGAACTCATTCATGCGGAAGTCACATGCGATCTCGCTTCTTGACTGATAAATTACATCTTTTTCATGTGGCAAAATCATTCATCAAACTAATGAGTGAAACCATCTGGAAGCAGAACTCTTTTTCACTATGTCCTCTTCTGCGACCCCTGCATGAGTTTATGCTTGTAATTTGAAAGCATATCCATTACAGTATCTCTTCTTTTACTTTCTCATGTGAATGTAGGTGTTATGATGTAGTTATATCTAGTTACATCCTTTCTCATCACATCATATGTGATGAATGGTCGAGTGTTTTTCTAATTAGATTGCGCTTGACTACGTGATTAACTATCACTTGCTTTCATTTCAATGAATTGAGTTGCCTGCTTTCAGGTGTAACGACAACATTTAAAAATTGAGGATCTAATAATGTGCTCAAAAAATGTACAATATCAAATTCATAGTCTTTAAATTTCAACATACACAGCTTTAAAAACATAAAAATAAAAATTTTCATTTCGTTTTTCAAAATTGAGCATTTCATATTTAGGGCAATGTAAATTTCGCAGGTTCAAAATGAAACTTTGAAAATTGTACACACAGAATGGGAATGTTTGAGGATATTTTTCAGTTAGATGTCTCTAAAATTTAACACTTCAGCTTTAAATCTACAGAAGTAAAATAACGTTCTGAATTTGAGACACAATATCAAAATTTAAAATGTCGGAACTAAACATTCAATATTATTAATTCAATACTGATGCGAATTTGAAATTTAACTATTTCACTCTATATAACAACTTTTAATTGGAATCCTGCATGCTTGGGAATTTCCTGAAAATGATTAGGAATTCAATATTTTGAAAGTAGGCTTTCAATTTTGTAAGCCCTTTTCCAAATCAATATGTGGAAAAATAAAAAAATTTAATGTTGAAAACAATAAAAACGTTTTATCATCATCAAGCAAATGTTTGCTTTCAATTTTTGGCAAGTAGCGCTCTGACACCCAGGGCGGCAAACTCATGAGACACGAGCAGAGCTACCAATCTTGCTGGACAAAATATTAAAGACCTCGAAAGCATCAAATTTTTCTTAGAAAAATCAAAAACATTGGAAGATTTTGAAGAATTGTATGAAAATATGAGCGAGAGTGACATAAATAATTAAGACAAATTCGAGAAATAATTTTGCAAAACTTATCTGTTAATCTTTTCCAAAATAAAACTGAAGCTTTCTGGATTATGATCTTGCATACCAATAAATTCCACTACTTTTGTTTAAACCTGGGAATATAGATTTATTCCGTATTGATGAAAACAAATCTCACATCGAAATAGATGTAATCAGCCTGTTTTATATAAAAAGAAAATCTAAGCCTATCTCAGAGTTAAATATGCAAATATAAAAACCATAAGATTATTTCATAACTCATCACATTTCCGTAGTTTGAAACACTGCTAGCAAACGAATGACTCTCAAAACCATAGATGTAAGATACACATACCAGTACAGTATATTTTTAATGAAATCTTAAAAACTAACACACGGCTCAGCTAAAAACATAATATATTATGGAATTCAACTAGACAAGGGAAACAATAATATGATTGATATTTATAAAAGACATAATGTAGCGAGTTGTGACGAAAAAGATTGAACGCAAGATGTGAAATGCATATTAATTACTCCACGATCCTAATACCCGCCTTGAAACACGTCTTTCGTTTGTCGCAAAACCTAAGGCTTGATTTTATATTTTTTCAATGATATTTTGTCGAAACTCACGACAATTCGATCATTTGCTAATAAATTGCGGGTGAAAAAGGATAACCATTACACATTTGATGGAGAAACATTTCACAAAACTGACCACATACATCCGAAGACGCATTCTGTAATTGCCTTGTGTTCAATGTGAACGATGTGCAATTTCCTCCAAGCCGATAAAGATTTACTCACATGCATGGCAATCCAGTGCGATCCAGGTTTCTTTGCCCCGTCAAGGTTGGCAACTATACAGGACGGTCTCATCCAGATTTTCGGAACTCGATCCGCTGGACACACGCCAGTCGTACATGCTGGTATAGTTTGAATTACTTGAAGAATCTCCAAACTGTTTATCCCTTTTTGGCTGACTGCCAAACGGTAGTGGAATTTGTAATAAGTGATTTACCTCACATTATATAGATGGCTGTTTGATTTTGTCCGCGGATCTCTCAATATTGCTCGCAACCGTCCGCAATATCATAGAGTCTTCTGGGGGTTTAATGATTGTCAGAATTTTGATATGTTGATTGAAGACAAACTCTGATTACGGTTGCGGTTATTGCAAAGCATCAGTTCTTCTTTTTTGATCCTGCAGATAATTTTTTAGTTTATAAGCATTGTTCGGAGCACATGTATAGATTTCTGCTTTTTTTACACGTTGACGGAAACAGTACTCACTAGCAATATTTTAATTTTTTGAAAGCAGCACAAGTTAATTTCACTGAATTAAAAATTTGCCTACTTATAATATTTTACAAAAGTTGAGCTTTCACCCACCCACGTGTGTATATGTGACCTGCTGTTTCGGCGACTTCTCTGAGGTTTGAGTGCAAATGCTTCACTGAATTATGTCTTCCTCGAACCACTCGATTCCATGGTAATAACACGAGAGCCAATTGTTTTGCTGTCTTGCGCGATTAGGCATGTCTGAAAAGGGTTGCAACGGTGCCGATATCCAGTCTGCATTAAAAATTTTATCGACAGCAACTAAAGCCACTCCTTTCCCGATAAATTAATCTTCGAGACTTCGAAAGCCTTTAACATCTAGCACGTTGTTTATATCCACTACTCGGCAAGAAACTGAATGTGATTGCAAGGTTGCTGACAAAGAATTTGATGTTGGCGAAAAACGAAAGACGGGTATGAGGTAACCAATCAACACGACAGTTTTTGGTGGAATAAAAGGTGATTACAGCTCGCGTCTTTGCTTAGGTCCATTGCTGCCAGTCTACACTGATGTTGCAGAAATTAAAATGATTTTTGGTCACAGATTCCGAGAAGCGGAGTTAGATCTTGTCCTCTAAAGTCAACGATAACTTGTCTGGACGCGTTTGTTTCTAGAACATTGTCATATTCAGATTAAAAAATGTAGTTCATCGTCGTGATAAGTGCTTCTTCAAATCTTACGTCGATACGAAGAATTGCATGTTTCACAAAATATCAGTGAGAATGAAAATTTGTAAATAGATCGCGTATCAAACCAGAAGCAAAGAGGGTTGTATACCATTATAACGCCAACCATCGCCGGATCTTTTGTGTTGGTATTCTACCGATACTGACAGTCAGTACTGGGACTGTACTTCTTTTTATTTTCTCGACAGTTTGAAGAAATATTAGTGGTGGTTGGTCAACAAAATGTGACCAATGTATATTTGAAATTAGAAGTGTCACTTACGTAGTAGTTTTTCAGGCTGTATTCGAATCCTACCTCTATTGTTTGTTTACAAGTTTGGTTTTTGAATTCTATGGAGTCACAAAAGGTTTCCAAAAATCAAAAAAAGTGCTTTAAGTAAATGTAGAAAATTTTTCCAAACAAAAAGCGATACATTATTCCCAGGCAGAACTAAGTCTGAAGGTATCATATGTTGATACGCACTGAGTTAGAAGGAAGTACCTGTAGTCTTACAAGAGTGTCTGTCTGTCTGTAGGAATAGTATGTAGACGCGATACAATTAATACAATTAAATCTTCGGAATCCACAATGAATTTTATGGAAATAATAATAAATTTATTGCGATTCCTTTCAATTAGTGGAGCTTACGATAAACTCTTCAAAATTCAACATGATTCATTGAAATTAAATATAAATTTTTTGCAATTCTTTGTGATCAACTTATAAATATTTGTAATTTTTTCCTCAAAAAACGAACAAAAAATATCTTTATGTCTAGTGAGCACAGGTTATACGTATGTCAGTGCGTCTGTGACAGTGATGTTGTTTGCACACGTGTTTGTGTGTGAAATATGAACGCGGGAAGAGATTCAAAACATTTTTCAATACGTAAAAATTTTGCAGAATTATGTATAGTTTTATTGTACACTAAATTTTATCGCAAACAATCACTGAGCCGCAGCGTAGTAATTTTAAAATTTATCAAACTCGCGACTTCGCTAAACTAAATATCTTATTTCATCTGACACATCTACATGCAAAAATCTTCAATTTGAGCCATCCCCGAATAAAATCAGACTAAAAGAAGAGCTTTCAGCATAGTACGAACTGAAAATTACAATGCATAATTTTTCTTATTCTTTAGCCTCTAATAAGGAAATGAACAGTATAACTTATTCATTATTTTCTTAAACGTAAACTAATTATTTTTCCACACTCACTTCTTCAAGTCCCAGTCATTTTCCACTTTTCCTTTGAATAATGAATTTTGTCTAAAATTATATCAGTACAGTACTTATATCAGAGAAAAATTAAGTACAGTTTCAAAATTTTAGACGGATTCGCTTAAAAATTGAGAATAAAAAGGGACGAAAAATGTCTTGTCATGCACCTGTCACAAACTACATATTTAAAATGAAAAATTGCTAAATTATGTTAAAGCCATTTTCTTGATTTCCGAGATTCGCAGACATCACTTATATTGAGTTGAAGAAGTTAAGAATTGAGAGAAGAGTTTAATATTTTAGAGTTGATGATTTTAAAAATCAGTTGAATGTCTGTCCCACTAATTTATCGTCTGGTCACACTGCATTGTTATTTCAGGATAAGTCTCAAAAATAATTATTCAAACTATTCATGATGCGGGCTAAAATTATTCTTCGTACTAATGAGAATTTTAGTAAACAGATGAAAATCGATTCATCAACTTTGATTCCAAATAACAGTAAATAATTGTCACTGTTTATGCGTAATATTTCTAATAATATATCCAGTATGTTTTTTATAAATTTATCGCACTATGAAATGAGAGGATACTTTGAAACGCTAAATTCAAAATTAAATATATCGTGAAAATACTAATTTTCCCATTCATAAAATATTTTTATCTGTTCTGCATATATTTTGAAATGATTTTCGAAATTTTTTTGTTTCATCATATAGTCGCATGTCATGCCACGTGACCTGCAGCAACGTGTTGAATTCATATCCAACACAATAACATTCCTCGATATCTTAGTTCTGTATTCTCATAATCCCTTGGGTTACCCATGATTAAAAAAATTAATATTTTAGTCGGTTTGTAAACTTTTTTGCTTGCGAAAATCTCATTGCCTGAAATGGTCAACTTTCTGGCAAACATCCTTATAGTATGTAGAGTTCCAATGGGCACGATAATATTCAAAAAAATTATCGATTTGTATTCTGCTTTAGTCAGGAGAGCGAAATGTTGCATTTGAAGAGATTTTCAGAATTCCTTCCATCCATTTTGTGATAGGACCTCTCTAAATTTAAAATATCCTACTAATTTTGCTAGTTCAGTCGGAGAAAAGTAAGCCATTAGAGATAAGCAGAAAATTACTAATTATATTAGTTGCAGTAATTATTGATTTGATGGTTCAAAACCACTAATTGCTTAATAAGAATGTGGTTATCAATTTATATGGAGATGTATATATTTTTGAAAAAAAAGTTATAGAAATGAGCAACGTGGCAAATTGAAAACCTTAATAAAAGAACGAAATTTTATATTATTTTTTACTTCATTAAAACAATGAGGAGGCAGTGTTGTGAAACTTGTCAACTGGTTACGTGACCTGCGCCGAAAGATGACGTATTGATAAGTCAACGCTTCAAAATGGAAAAATAAGAATTATTCACACACTGATTATTTTACTATGATGATAATAATAAAACTTGTTTTTTAGTTTACAATATCTGATCCTCTCTATTCCCAAATTAGTGGAACTTTACTGATGAGTACTGAAATTCTACTGATATAATTAGAGAAAAGTGAGACAGTTAAAATTAATAAGTAGTAAATTACTCAATTGATTAGTTGAGATTTTTCCTAATTCGATAGTGGGAAACCACCAATTGAATTTAATATAAATTGAATCTCTAAGATAAAGAAAACAAAAAAGATTTATTTTTATTTTTTTACAAAAAGGAATCCTTAGCAAAAATGGCTGATAAAGAACCAATCGGAAAGAATCCCCAAAAGTAGAGGAATGAAGAAATAAGACTGACGACATCGGTCTCGAAGAATAATGAAAAAGTAATGATCGCCGAACTTACAGATTAGTCGTTCAGTAACATCTTTACTAGTTTTTTGAAAGATGTCGTTTTTTTTATTGACCCAAGTATTAAATTCGTTTTTTGAAACTTTTTATATCGGCAATAGGGTCTTATAAATACCTGTACGTGATATTACATGCAGTGAATTGAATAAGTATTAGTTTGGCAAACGTTTCAGCCTCGGATAGGGGCCCTCTTCAGTGCCAGATTATAAAAAAATTAAATATACA
>JAUMHM010130588.1:0-18876 GCA_032362435.1 Melikaiella ostensackeni
TAATTTTGCACACGATTGAAACCCGAAACACCTCCTTTCATCATAATGAATCATCGTGAAAGCATTAAATCTATTAGGAAGTTTATAAAGTTATTAGAGTGTGCTTGCCAGACATGAAAAGGAATGTGTTGATCATATCTTCGATTGGGACAATGTTCAAATTTGATATAACAAAAGTAGTGAGAGTAAGAGAGGATTTATGAGAATGCTTCACATTAAAAAACAAAAAGAGTTATCCATAAATTTAAAATCTAATTTATAAAAATTAAATGCTGGTTATGGTGGCACGATTGATTACATTTACCAATGAGTTTTCATGAATTTTTCTCACTTTTTTTTTCTTTAATTCAATCTGTTATAGAAAAATTGAACAATTTTTATGATAATATGATGTATTCTATTCCACAAGAAGTTTTCATGGCACCTTTTTTGTCTTTTTAAATTTAATTTTAAATGAGTGAGTTTCCTTACATTTTTTGACCACCTATCCCCGTTTTCCTGAAAAACTTGACGTGATGAAGAATTTTTGTTGCCAGATTCGGAATCAGCGTCAAAAAATCTGTCAAAAAAGACCAGAAACATTCCAGAGACAAAACCTTTTAGGACAGTGTAAGTTGGACTTTAACTTGAAAAATGTTAAAACCTTATATACAGAATCCAACCACAAAAAAAAACATAACACGTCTATTTTCTTTAATCCTCGATTGACGATTGACAGCTCTTGGAGTTTTTGTGTTTCTCTTCACTTAGATAACAATTTTGTTTGAAGTACTTATCTACATGTACCCCAACAAATCTATTTTAACTTCTGGCAGCAACGGTGACAGCTTTGCTAATACATCTGTGTTATAATTCAACCCTGAAAGTGGGCCTTATTCGTTGAGCAGCCGTACCTCATGAGTATCTCATATAACATAGTCTTTCTTAGTACTGAATCACACCTAATTCTCATGTCTCAGGTTAAAATGTAGCATAAATATATTTCACAAAGAGTTGTACCTGTTCATCTAAACACATTTTTTCTTGTAGGGGACTTGTCACGTGACTTTAATAAATTCTAATCTAAACTACAATGAATGAATGATATACTTATCTATCTCTGCTTATACCGTAGTTCTTTCATTCATAACAGCTTGAATTCTCCCCACCATTATTCTTCCTCTTCTTCTTCGTCTTCTTCTTTTTTTCATCATCATTTTCACATCCGTCTAGACGTTTGCTCTTGCTTGCATCTTTTTCTATACTTACTTATACGTAGGTGTATGGTGTAAGGGAACTTAATTAACAAAAACAAGTGTTTGAACATACTTTTATAGATGTCGATCCATTTCGATTTCCAAGTAGACAGTCTAAGAGTAACGTCTATGATATTTATTCACGATTGTATTATAATTACCTGGAATTTTATCATTTTGACTAGTACTGTATGAATTTAATAAACAAAATTGATTCATCCTAACACCACTACTAATGAGAAAAAGAAACATGATGAAGTTTTGACCATACATAGTAGAAAAATCAATTTGCAAACACGTAGTTTCAGATACATAAAAGTATAATTTTTGCGGAAACGATTCTTATATTGAGTAATTATCGGAGATACACAAAAGATCCAATATAACAGCAGTTTCGGGGGTTGCCTCGCACTGGGATTGCTTGTAAATCGGTCCCCTCGAAACATAAACAGTCAGGGCTCTTGTGTAAACCATAACTATCAAAAAAGTAACCCTTAACTTTGGAACTAACAGAGATAGTTATCCAATGTGCTCCTGGTTTCATGTGGCTGTACGTATTAGCAACTTGAGCCGCAGGTTTCGTCCACACCGTCGGGAGCTTGTATTTCGCAAAAGCGCCCACGCACGACGTTATGTACCAAAGGGAGCGCACTAGTTCCAGGGAATTCATTATTTGATCCTTTTTGCATTTTGGCAATGTCTTCCTTCTCTTCTTATTTGTCCTCCTCCTCCTCATTCTGCTTTTTTCTCTTCTGCAGGTCTGTCGCACTAAACCCCTTGATTCAATTTGAATATCTACAAATATGGATTCAAATTCACTTCAAATACACTCAAATGCACCACTAATTAAAAATTTTGCACTACAAAACTGTAGTAATTACTACATATGTTGTGGAAAGGGGGGGGCTGGTGACACGCTAACACCCCCCCTCCTCGAAATCACAATTTTGAAGTACACAAAGTCGAAGAACTTCAAAAACGCTCACATGCACCACAAATAATCGTATATCATGCTACAAGGGAGGGAAGCAGGCGATTTTCGCCGAGTGTGAGTTCGCTGCCCTATGGAAGCAACGGCCGGAATCAAACGAGGTGAAAATCGGCTTCCTTTCCTGTAACATACTATACTTTTTTCCGAATTCACTAAAATCGCCATATTCACATGCGTCCAATAGCGAATGCAGAATCGATTATTTTTAATCAGAGGGAGTTCTATTACTTTACTAGAGAGTAATGAAGATGTACTGCGTATGCGTGGTCAACTGCGCGTGCGCGCTCGTGACTGGCTAGGAATATGCGGTCTCGCTCCTGCGTTACAGGCAAGGAATATAGCCATTTCAATGAATTCAGGTAGAAAAAATTTGCACCATTACGATGACCAAGTAATCAGCGGTCAACAGACCGTTGAGGGCTAGTTGAACTTTCACGAAAAAAAAGTTTAAAAAAAAATTGGTGATCAACTTTCTTAGTTACAAATGTGCTCCAATAAACACCAATCAAAAATTTTGCACCAGTTAATTGACCGAGTGAGTAATTAGTGATAAATGGTGGGAGGCTACTGCAACGCTGGTGTAAGATTCTTCCGAATGAGGTAAAAATTTATTTTGTAGACAACTAAATATTCTTCTTCAAATGAACTCTTATGCACCACCAAAAACTTTTACAAATATCAATATATACGCCAGGTATAGACACTAGGGTGGCCCTTAATCATACGTAGTGGAAAAAAAATTTCAGAATTTTTTTGCTCTCATCCCCCAGTTTTGTTCGAATACCTAAAAAAAAATGATCTCCTCTAAGTTTTAGCGAAATCAGTTGATATTAACCCGCGCCTCAAACACCATAAATTTTAGCACATATTTCTTATGGGGAACAATCAATTTTTTGTTAATTTGAGATTTCAAAGCCATAAATCTTGCAAATTATGCCACCTAGCAATATGTTGTTCAGAATTCATCAAGGAATAAATATCAGTCATGAACTTTTGAAGTTGAGTTATTCTATGGTACTCTTATGGGTACCCAAAGAATACCTCATAAATGTCAAACACGAATTTGATCTAAAATTGAGGTTTATTACCGCTTTTAGAAAAAAAATTTCCATCAATCATCACGAGTCGGTAATCTGACAATAACCAGTAATTTTTTGGGCAATTTAAAATTGTTTAAACAATTTTAATTTCTTTAAACATCTGATTTATTCATGTGAGTCGAAAATGTAATGGATTTTTCTAGACAAATGTCAATTATCGTGAGTACTAATTTGTTTTTAATACTTTTCTTGATTGTTTAAAGAAACTTAAATTGTTTAAACAATTTCATGTTTTTTGAATATTCAATTTTCGCCATTTTGCCGCAGATGTAAATATTTGTAGGTACTATTTGTTTCTGAACAATACTCTAGAACGTTTAAACAAATTGAAATCGTCTACACAATTATTTATTTTTCCAATATTTGATTTTAACCATTTTTCAACAGATTTGAATATTCGTAAGAACAACTTTGTTTTCTCAAAACACTCTCAAATGTTTTTAAGAAATTAACATTTTACAACTTGTACAACTTGCAACAAATATTGCTGCTGTTCTTCGTCCTTTGTTATTACTGAATTGTAATCGGTAATTAACTTGATTGCTCTTTCTACAGTATCATTCACGACTTTCAGAATTTTTAGTATTTGCGGTCCATTTTGGTAGTCTTTGATGGTTTCCCATTCTTCTGGCGGCATTGCGAGAAAAGACATTGATATTCCGAATCGATCGAAGAATTGTCATGACTTAATTGTGGAGAACTCCTTAATCCCTTTCTCAACGAACTTTGGAACATCGTTCAAGTAAATAATCAGTTATTTGGCGGCATCAGCAGGTGAGTCCGAAGAGTCAAGAGCTTCGATCATTCTCTTTTTCGATGCCGGGGGTACTTCCAAATTGAAGAATGACAATGCTGCTGTTTCTGGCGTCGAATACCATAAATGACCGCAAAACTTTTTCAATGCTGCATGGCAAAAATTGAAGATCTTGATACGGATCTTGCACATCAACTGGCGCACTAAACCAAGCTTTAATGTATAATCTCATGATAAAAATACAAACGTTTCGGCATGCGTTTCTTTCAAATGTTTTCATCTGAAACTGATGTTGAAAAAGGAATATCTCAATACAATAAATGACTTTAGCCATCCACCTCGCATGATATAGAGCTTCAGGACGTCGAAATTTCACTTCACGTGATGGAGTACCACCAAGAAAAATCACAGTTATCTCCAGTAATGCCCTATAATCTTCCCCACATTGAACAGACACCATTCAATCGCTCCGTATTTGATGCAGTTGAATCACAACAAAGGCTTACAACATTGTCTGCCAAAGTCCATTCTTCGAATGATTCATAAACGGATTCGGCTTGACTCAGTCCTGTAGCAGAGGGTAATTTTGAAACGCCAAGAAGTTTTTTGGCCCCACAGCTTGTCACCATAGCAAGCAGTCTTTCAATATTTTCTTTTCCAGTTAAGCCGGGAAGTAATTCCCCATCCCAGTGTACAATACATGCTTCGAATTCAGAAGTTGAAAATTCGGCACGAATTTTTTTCAGGTACTTTTTACGCAGAAGCTGACGACTTCGCTGAATGGATGTTCGATTTATAATGAGGTCATTCGTATTATGACCTAATGCTTCTTCACCTGCTATCAAAATGTACACTGTATCTCTGTCACTTACTTTACATTTGTCCAATGCAGAGGCCAATTTCTCAGTAATGGGAAATTCTCTTGCTCTCCTTTTTGGATCAGGTGGACCCCTTGGACTTTCCTGTGTAGTTTCTGAAGATCCATTTCCTCCACTGCTTACACTTCAGGAAGATAAAAGCTCAGGAACTTCGTTTGAAGATGAGTGATTTACAATAATTATACATATTTATTTCAGTTACAATGTATGTATTCAAAAACTACAAGTATTTTAGAACAATGGAATTTCGCCTTGAAGAAACAAAATAAATATTAAATGATTTCACACTAAGGATCATTTACGATAATGTATGAAGAAACAAGAAAAGAAAAGTAAGTGATATGAAATAAACGAAAATAATTAAAAGAAAATAAATTCCTCATTTATATGCTTTCAATTATTTTTAGTACTCACCGATTTGTGCTATGTCCTAAAGAGAACGTTCTTTCCTCAAATCTCCACTTGCCAATTTTTCTTGCAGTTGATCTTCCTTTCTAGCCAATTCTGCATCAATTCCGCTTATGTAGCCTGGTCGGCTTTCTTGCCTCTGCAAATGCAGAAATTTTTTGTCTCCCTCTATCGTTATTATTTCCAGCGCATTTGCATGAGCAATATCAAAAAGCTCACCTAGACTCTCGGAAAACTATTCTTTCTTTTGTTTCAAAGACCCGGAAGCCTAATTGCTTAACAAGTAACTGATCGATCTGCACGCGACGAAGGTTCGGATCGCACTGACTCTACTATTGATTAAGTACAAGAAGTCTTAAACATTGTGTAACTTTTGACTTTACAGGAAGAAAAATTTTGGGAAAAGTGGCAATTACAAATTTCAACATTGCATTCAACTCAGTTACCAGAAGGTCCGCTAATTGGATAAGTCTACTGACCACTTTATTATTGTTCAAGCACATCGGCTCGAACAGATTGCTTGAATGTTCAGAATTTTAGGGAAAGATTCATAGAGACAATCACAAGTATAATCCTTCTAAAGGAACCTGACTAAAACGCTACAGTCAAGAGTAAAGCGATACCAAATTACAATAATTTAAAAGCTTAGTGCGATAAAACTAATTTGAAAGGTTTCGAATCCTGTTACATTTGTCTTACATCTCAAATTTGAACAAAAGATATTTTTAATTTCATAAAAAAATGGAAAGTTTTCTGGGAAACAAACACATAACTACTACTACAGATATTGACATACCATATGTCGAAAAATGGTTGAGATCAAATATTGAAACGAATAAAAATTGTTTAAACAATTTCAATCTGTTTAAACATTTTAATGTATTGTTCAGAAACAAATTATTACGTACAAATATTCACATCTGCAGAAGAATGGCGAAAATCAAATATTTAGAAAATATGAAATTGTTTCAACAATTTGAGTTTTTTTAAACAATTTAAGTTTCTTTAAGCAATTAAGAGTATAATTAAAAACCCATGAGACTATCATAAAATAACTCAACTTGAAAATTGATAACTGATATTTATTCATTGATGAATTCTGAACAACATATTGCAAGGCGAAATTATTTTCGATATTTTATGGCTTTAAAATCTCAGATTTACAGAAAACTGCTTTTTGCCCATAAGAAACGTGTGTTCAACTTTATGGTGTTTGAGGCACGGCTTAATATTAGCCGATTTGGCTGAAATTTAGAGAAGATCAGTTTTTTGGGTATTCGAACAAAACTGGGGGTGGAGAGTAGAGAATTTCTAAAAATGAAAAAATGCCTATCTAATGAACACATTAACACTTCTCAAAGTGATAATCCACGATAAATTTAATTTTTGAAAGCTGAGTGAAATTATATCGAGAACCACAAATTTGACTAAGTTTCAAATGCGTTTAAATGCACCAGCATTTAAAACATTCTTATTACCATACAATTCCGAAAATTGCATGCACTTCCAGTGGGGAGGAAGGAGGGCTGGTGACACGGTGTCTGTATCGCCCATTTTAATTAACGTAGTGAGAACAACGTGAGCACGATTCCCATTTCGTCATGACTGGCATAGGAAACAATTTTGGTCCTTTCTTCTTATATTCGCAGTATTTCTTCTTCAGATGTTTGGTATACTTACGTTTGCATTTCATAGTGTTTTCGAACAGCTTCTTTTTTTTGAGACAAAAGCACTGAAACGATTGAATTAGCTTTTTTTTTTGATTTTTGATTCAGAAGAAGACATGTTGAACAAAATTCTGAAAAGTGTTACGAAAACATCTTGGCCTTTTTGATGAGTACTTTCATCGCAGTGAATGAATGAAGGTTTTTCTTTGACCATTTACCTAATTTCCTCATCTGGATAATCATTCTCAAGTGGTACATAATGCTTTATAATCCTATCTTCTTTCGGAAGATCACCCGATCATGCGAGATTGAGATTATTATTTTTTCAAATGAAATTTCTCGTAACTTTTTACATGTACAATTCAAATTTTATGCAGAAAGTTTGAGTATATTGATATCGTTCAATACATTTTCATTCTTACATATGCTTCATACGATTTTAAAAAAAATTATACAATATTGTCATTAAAAGTATAAGAGTCTGATACTAATGACCCCTGCTCGAATTATTATTCGACAATTAGCTGAAAAATATTAATGAAAATAAATTTTTTAGCAATTTTCAAAAAGACTATAAAATCTTGAAAATTACACAGGCACACAAAAAATAAGAAGTGGCATCCTCACTGAACCAGATAACCATACCTATATGTTTTTGGGATCGCCGAATATGAATCTGGTGTCAGGCTCGATCCATCACGTAAGGTTCTAGAAACTTTTAGCACGGCTCAAGTTGAAGTTCAAACCTTATACTTGTAAGATAACAAGTTATTCAACGGTTATTCATTTCAAAGGGTGCTTGGATATTCACCTTGAAATTACCGTGAGCATCATAGACGATGTTAAGGATGCTTCAACGTGGATGCTTTGAAGAAAGTTTTGGGTTTCCGGAAGGCCACGTCTCTAAATTCCAACCGCTTATTGAAAAAATAGACACTGGCATGACGATAACGATAAATGCCTAAACTAACGAGATTTATTCAATAATATTTCTGATCATAACATCGAATGAAGAGTTCTATTTTGCCCATAAAAGCTCCCTTAACATTTTTCTTCATTAGTGAGCACTTGGTTTTAATTATATAACATGTGATTGATTTCAAAAAACTATAAAACAACAATATTGGAAATTCATGAAGTAAATACACTTCCTCCATTTACAAATGTGATGTATAATTGAATTCAAAAAACATCACATGCGTCCTAAACTACGACCCAAGACAGATTTATGTGTAAACATCTTCGGTAAACGTTAACTGAAATTGAAATCTTAAATAAAGCAGAAGTCAAAAGAATAACTTCCAATTTTCCATACACATATCAATATATAGAAGAATACTGTATACGAAATCAAAAGAATAACTGAAGGGCTCCTTTGAGCTGGTGAAGAGAAGCAAGACACACGACACAACGCGTGTATCAGAGCCGTGAAGGTCTCTCCACAATAGGACTTTATAAGTCGACATAGTGTCTCTTCCGAGCCATGGTTTCATTCGACTCAGGCGCAACTCACCATATAGCGGTCTGAGATGTTTACACATCAAAAAGGAAACGCAGTATTTCCTGCGCCCGTAGAACATGATCATTTGTAGCGTTACATCACCAACATTGCTGGCCTGGGCGGTTATATTCAAACACAACATTCCTTTTCCTTTAAAATTTGTGGACGGATTCTATTCGGCAATTTCGTTTGATCCAAATCGGCTTAAAATTAATCCGAATGAAACCGATTTAATCCAAACTTCCAATCTGAACCAAATTTTTAATCCGAATGAATCCGAATCATTCCGAACTCGGATTGATATATACTGAGTTTTGAGTCTCAATGAATTCGAGTTCGGATTAAATCGGCTTCATTCGGATTGAAAATTGATTTAGATCAATCCGAGTTCAGATTGATTTGGATTTATTTTGATTGAAAATTTGGTTCGGATTGATTCGGATTAAAAGTTTGGATTGAATCGGATTGAGTCGGATTAATTTTCAATCGATTTTGAACGAACGAAATTGAGGACTTTTTCAGGATTGGTTCGGATTGATTCAGATTGGTTCGGATACAGATTTTGAATAATTCGGATTAGTTCGAAATGATTCGAAAAGAATTCCTATCAGAAACTTTCGCCAGGGTTGTGATTGTTAGGTTCAGAAAAATCCCACACTTTTTCACTCGGATGCTCAGAATCGTTAAGGTGACTTGGTGTTAATTGGTTGACATGCATTATTCTAATATTCTTATCCAACAATTTTACTAGGTGCGTGACGACACCGAGATGATCCATAATTCTCCCAGGTTTCCGTTCAAATAATAGTATATTGTGCACCAAGGAGGCGAACTTATTAAGTATCGTAAGTTATTAAGTATCGTTTACACCTTGGCTGCTTCTCGTTCTTACGAACTCACGCTCGACCGTTAAAAGACTTCTCCTCTTTGGTATGCACGATATTTCATGTGATGAGTATGGTTTTCGAGTTTTCCCATGAAATTATGTCGATTACGTCTCATGTTTGAGTTTAGTTTAAAGGAAAAAGTACGCAAGACGGATCATAACGACCAAGTTCGATTTTTTATAAACTAAGTTTTTGGCTTGATCGTAAGCCTTTTTGCATTCATCAGTCCAGTCTCACAAAACTCCATCACGAGTTAGATTATTTAAGGGTTCTGATTTAACTTGGGAAAAAGTCAGCTTTTCGTAAATCTAATATTTAAACGCGATGATATGTCACAAATAATTCCGTATGACAATATATTGTTTAGAATTCGTCAGAGAATAAGAATCAATCATAAATTTTGAAAGTGAATGAATTTAAGCCACTCTTATGGATCCTCAAAGAAAACTCCATGAGTGCCAAATTTGAATTTTACGTAATACTGCGGCTTATTAACGCTTTTTGAAAGTTTTTTTCGATAAATAATCATTAATCGGTCATGTAAGAATATCCAGTGATCTTTTAGCTTACTCTCAATTGTGTTAACAATTTTAGTTTATTTAAACATTTGTTTTTGCCAGGTGAGTCGCGAATTTGGTATTTCTCGTTGCTTTCCCATTACATTATAGACTTGTGGAAAAAGGACATTGATATACTAAATCGCTCGAACAATTTTCCTCACTTGACCGTAATGAAGTCTTAAATTCCCTTCTTAACGGAATTGAGAACACCCTTCGAATAAATAATTAGTCGTTTTGTAGCTTCATTGAAAGTATCAGAAGATTCAAGAGTTCTAACTTTCTCAACTTTCGATGCCAGGGGTACTTTTCGCATCGAAGAATCCCGGTGCTGCTGTTTCTGGTGTGAAATGCCATAAGTGACCGCAAACCTTTTTCACTGCCGCATGAGATATATTCGAATCGATCTTTTCATAATCGTGAAGCTTTTGAAAAAATTCAAGGTTTGCACCATTCTGTTGCAATTCAGGACTTGCACAGCTACTGGCGTACCTAATGCTTCAGTATTTGTCCATTGCTGAGGCCAGTTTCGCAGTAATAATCAATTCTCTCGCTCTCATTTTTGGATCAGATGGAACCCCTGAAGTTTCCTGTGTAGCTATTATTTCAATTGATGCATTTCCTCCACTACTTATACTTGAGGAAAATAAAGAGTTCAGCGAGCTCATCTGAAATTAAGATACTTAGAATTAATGCTTGGATCTATTTCAGTTCAAACAAATGTAATTCAAAGGTCACAAAAAAGACAGTTCAGATTAAAGAAATAAAATAAATACTGAATGACCCTATACTATGGATCTTTATGCTAATATACCAAAAATAACGAATGAAGTAGAATGAAAGAAAATAGATCTCGTATTTATATAATTTTCATTATTATAAGTTCCTACCTACTTGTGCTGTGTCCTGAAGAGAACGTTCTTTCCTTAAGTTTTCGCCTTTCAATCTTTTTTCAAGTCGATCTTCCTTCTTGCCCCTCTTGGCACCTCTGGAATTTGTCGAATTTCGATGAACTTTTTTGTTTGGGTCTGATAGGCATTTTAAAGTGCACAAACTTTCAGTGGTACCGTGAAAGAATGAAAAATTCAGAATATGAAAAAATCTGCATTAGAAATAAATACATAATTAAACATTTCATTTCACTTCTGAGTTAAACAAGTTTAACGAGAGTTTCTTGCATCAATAGTAGTAGTACTAGTAGTAGTAGTAGCAGTTTTTTTTTCTTTCGTAGAGGAAGTAAGAATACATTAACGCGCAGCGTGCGTGACTCTGCTGAAGACAGTGAGCCTGGAATCTGCGTTAGCATTATTTAAAGGTCATTGCCCATTGGCGCACTAGGCCATTTCTCGACGTCCTCCTATGTGCCTACTTCCCTCTTGATGCGGTTTCGTAAGGCTTTCTCTTCTGTGCTGCCTCCTGGAACGCCACACATCTCATTGTTCCCGAAAGATGGTCGGTCCAAGGTTTATCCTTCTTCGCGGCTCAGAGGTAACACTACGGCCTGCTGCTGTACTGTTGTACCGCCCGTTCAACAAGAGTGAAGAGAAAAAAATAATAAATTATAATGCACATAATTAGGTATAGAGTATCAACAGCCAGATAATGTAAAAACACATATGCACATATACATGATTACAAGTGATTACATTCTTACGCAGCCCTCTTGCGTCTCTATATCTTATTTATCACCAATGCGTAAATTCGAGGTTAAGATTTTATGTATTAAATAAGTAAAAAAAAAGTTTCCTGAAGTGGTATTGTGAAGGTGCGTTTCTCATTGTTATAGGTAGTTTGCCCGAAATACGATCCTGCGTTCTGAATATGCTATACAGCAGGTTGCCCATGAAAAATGTCTTCTTTTAGCGACGTTTAGTAGTCCTGCTCTTTCACTTTACTGGGTGATATGTTTACTTTTAGGGATGTTATGGATAAACCGAATGCAAGCACTGAACGTAGGCTTAAGCTTGGCATTCAGCTCGGGAGTAATATTGTCATATACCACGCAGCCGTAATTAAAGCAAAGCTGTTTGAGGACTCTAAAAGTTTTTCTTGAAATATCAGAAACTTGTTCATTCGATGTGAGAGTGCGATTAAGAATACAGCCCAACTTTTTCATAGATTCCACAAAGGGGATGCTACGTCCGACAAACAGGAAAGTAGAAGAGGTTGCAATTGTCACCGGTGATGGATAAGAAGAAGGTCCTATAATAAAGGCCATTGTATCAACTGGGTTAAAAATGAGACTATTAGTCAAGATCCACTCCACCATCAGAACGATATCCTCCTGTACCTTTAATTTGTGGTACTTGCAATGTCGAACTCACTACCGAAGATCAGAAATATAAATATCAGAGGAAGTGGGACCAGAGTGGATCCCTGAGGGACACCACAATTGAATTCTCCACCAGCAGACCTCTCACAATTGCTCTCTTATACTCTTTTGAAACGATCACTGAGAAACGATTCAGACCATTTAATCACCATATTAGTGTGGTTAAGCGATTTGAGACAAGCTAAAAGTAGATTATGCTCAGCTGTATCAAACGCCTTGAAAAAGTCGAAAAGGACAACAAACGTTAACTCCCTTCTATCAGTTTCCAGTTTGAGGTCCGAAATTACTTTACGTGAGGCCGCAAGAGTGCTATGCTTGACCTGAAATCCGGTATGTATTGGAAAAATTAAACTGTTAGACTCAAATTGCGCCGTTGACTGATGATAGACAATGTGCTTGAAGGGTTTGGATAGCGCACACAGGATGGAAATAGGTCGAAAATCTTTAAGAGAGGTAGGGTTAGATATTTATGGGACATGGAGAATAATCACCTCTTTCCAGATATCGGGGGTGATCCCCACCTGGACAGATGTGTTATAGATATGCCTGTGAGATGTCAGAGAAGAGAGGTTTAGTATCATTAAAGTTGGAGGAAGCAGAGATCGGGGAAGCAGTTGTGTTTTCTGAAAGTTTGAGCTTTGTGGTAAATGTATTTAAGAGGTCTGCAGGGAAGAAATTATTATCAAACTGCGTCTCTGATGTAAGAAGTGATCCAGTGAGTAGATTTCTTTTTTGCATCGGGGTACGGAGAGGCGCGAGTTTATCAAAAGCCGGAGATAAAAATGTGGTTAAATTACCTTCCTATTAATATCCTTTTCTATGAAACTGCTTTTCCAGACATATGTAGAGATATGCTCGAAAAATTCAGTTTCATTCATATTGGAGAGATTGCGTATAGACATGGGAGTTATACTAGGAAAGGAATTGAAAGAGAACTGGTATTGAATACTAATAAGGTCATGGTTCCAGAGGAATGAGATTGAGTGTTGAATAGAAGTAATCACCTCATCTAAGTCATCGAGAATCATTATAATAATAAAGACATTGTAAAGCTTACTGTGTATATGCAATGCATAAAAATATTCAATTCACAGAGTCAATTCAAGGCTGAATTAGCGCGGTAATAATTACAAAATGAAGCGCAAATTGAGATCGATGATTATCGCTCACAGCCGTCCCAAATTTGATTTAAAGAAATGTCTTTCAATCTTACGTCTCTCAATCAGTTCATCACGCAGATCTTGTCAGGAGGGTAAAGAGCGGTGGGGGGGGGAGGCTGGAGGAGTCAGTCAGTGAAGGTGCTTTCATGATTTAATAAAAGTTGACAGCCTAATTTTTGAGAAGATAAACGTCGTGAGCCATGGCGATTGAACCCATGGCGGCCATGAGGTCCTCATTGGGATTCATGTGAAGGCCATGAATCTCAGACTTGGTACGCAGAGCTGCTTGCTCACTGACATTTAGCACGTGTTCCAGTGCAATTACATTAGCCTTCAGCTCTTCAACTTCCTTCTTGACAAGATCGATTTCTTCCCTTTGCATTTTAGAGCCGGCTTCTAGGAAATCAATACACCTGGTATTATTGGTAAGGTCTGACTTTATTTCCAAAAGGACAGAATTTAACTTTTCAATAAATTCCTGTTGTCGGGTTTTGAATTCGCTGAATCTTGACAAAATCTCGCATGACTATGCAAGCACTTCGCTTCGGCTTTTAGGGACCGCTCATCGTAAGAGTTCAGCGAGACCAGGAGGTAGAGTGATAGAAGTGAGAGTAGTGGTTACAAAATGCGCACTACCGACGTCTTGGCAATCATCGGTTCTATCATTCGCACACAAGTTTACATCCACTGCCGCAGAGGTGGCACTTGTAGGCAACGAAAAGCATCCCTTGTAAACGTAATCAACCTGGCCTTTTTTTAATCTATCGAAGGACCTTTTGGAAATGACAAAATCGGCACAGGGCAAGTGGAGCAGATTGCCATACTTCATACTAACTAGAACTGCCAAACCACCTCTGGAAATCACAAAATCACACTCCGGACATGCTCTTATAGCAGTGTAGGAGAAACGACCGTTATAAACAAATGTACACTGGTGAGAGACAATTCGGTGAGTTTCCGCAAAGTTACAAGTCTCTATCAAAACCGCTACCGGAACTTCGACAACATGCAAATTTTAGTCACAAACAAAACTGAAACACCACACGAGCACAGCCCTGCATGCTAGGGTAAGGTCTTAATACTCTAGAAGTCGACCTGGTATCCTAGAGTAACCGCATAGCACACCAATCCCTGGTACCATGCAGCCTTCAGCACGGTTGTTCACACCGTGGCTTGGGGGCTTATCTTTCGGGACCATTCCTGACTTATTGCAGAAACCGTCGGTAGTAGTCGTTTAAAATTTGTTATTTTTTAAATTCTTGTATAGAAGGTGAGAATGCATAGTAATAGTAATGCATGCAATAGTAATTTCCACTAAACTCATCTTTCTTCGCTAGCCAGACAATGACCCTGGAACCGCTTTCGCATTACTTTAGGGTCACTGTCTAGAGTTTCACTACGCCGAGCCTTGGCCTCCTCCTGTTTGACCAGTTTGGCTTATTTTGCGACTTCTTTTGGCTTCTTCGTCGGGGCTGCCACTCTGAAGGCCGCGTAGCTTATCGTACCCAGAAGATGGTCGGTCCGGGGTTTGTTCTTCACTGCGGCACAGAGGTAGCACTGTGGTGTGCTGGTGCATTTCACAGCTCTATGGCCCTCGCCCCGCATCCTCAACAGCTTTTGGTCGTTTCGGGACCCTCACACTTCGCTGTGAGGTGCCCGTACCACTGGCAGTGGTAGCACCTGAGTTCATCACATATGACCCTGTTCTTCAAATATTTGAGGGACTCGGTGTAGCAAGATCCCTTAGACGATTTGATGAGAACCACTTCCGGGTGTGCGCGTCTCTGGCTCTTCTTCTTCTTCATTGGTTCTGTTGTAAGTTTCTTTTTTTTTTCTTTGCTCCACGTGGTTGATGGCCCTGCCCCATAAACTCAAGTCTCGGGCTTCTGCGTCGTTGGTTTGGACACACCGGCATCCGTGGGGCTCATGGTAGGTTCTCTCGTCATCTTTCGGATGACTTCTTTTGCCATCTGAGTTCTTCTGCATTTCAATATGCTTCATATACTTCTCCATCTTCTCCTCTCATTCCTCCTTGGCGAATCGCACATCGGTCTTGAGTTTTTTGTCCGGCTCTTCTATCACCTGCAACTATCCTTCAAACATCTGCGACTGATTCCTGAGACACTGCGGCTGTGACTCTAGCTTGCATCTGACATGCCTTCTCTGGAGCCATGTTGGTTCTTGGCCAGGCCGACTGTTGCTTCTATAGCCGTTCTTAGTCTGGCATGAATAAGCTTTTCCAAGAGCTTACCCGTAATATTAGGCCATGGCCGATGGCGTGATGGGCTGACCCTTCTCCTTGCTTAAAAGCACTAGCCTTCGCGTCTTCCACCTTTCGCTTAAAACTCCCGCCCAATGGCAAATGTTGAACACATTTAACAGGAGGAAACCTTCACATTGATTTTAATGACCTCCGTCGAGATGTCATCGAATCCTGCAACTTTGACATTTGGCATGCTCCTTGCGGCCATCCACAGCTCTTCCGTTGTGAACAACAGCACGCCCTGTTTAGCGGATCAGAGGTGACGGTGTGGCATGCTCGCGCACTCCACAGCTCTGTGTCTCTCTTCTTTGCATATCTAGAACCCACTCCCTACGGCCTTCTCTATGACGGAGGTCAGTTTGGCTCTGTCCTCCGCTTCGTTACTTACTTCGATAAGCACGTCTCCATTTCTTGTTTGCCATACACCTTTAAATTTGACGCCAAGGGTGTCCGGCTTCACTACCCTCGTCTTTGGGCATTCCTCTTCTTCTGACACCTGTTGACCGGTTTTTCCTCCCTATGTTTGCTCGCTGCTGCTCCAGTTTGAGCTGCTTGCACCGCGTCTTCAACTTCTTTGGTGCTGAACGAGTTGCGTTGGCCTCCGTAAACTCGCCACGAGCTCCCTCGTCCTCTTCCCCTTAGCGAGTGCGAGAGTTGTCTTGGCATTTTCTATCGTCTAAGTCTCTATGGTCGTCGCCTCTTAACTCCTACTGCTGCCCTGGTCTCCTTCACCCTTTTAGCAGGTGTGACACCAAGGCTGTTCTGAAGACAGTTGAAGAACATCGTCATGTAGCCTAAGTACTTGTCGAGCGTGTTTGGCTCATTCTTCACTTGTTGTATTCCTTGTCCTTATTGGATTGAACATACTCTTGTGCGACTCACATTAAGTCTACATTTTGTTAATGAACTTCGTCAGTCGCTTCATCGCCCTCTTATGTTTATCAAAACTCTTCCTGAAGATGTCTATGTCTGCTCGTGCCTCTGACTTGTGCTAATACCTCAGGTCCAAATACTCCACGACTACTAATTTTCCTTCAAACATCTCCTTACACATGCTTTTAGATAATTTGTCTTCATACATCTTGAATCACATGAGTAGGGGTTTTTTCCCACGGCACTATACCTGGACCATTGCCCGCGACTGCTTCTTTAGTTGTGCAACTGTATGCAGCAGAAACCCTTAGTACAGAGCCCCTCTTTCCGCAACCCGAGGACGCGCCCGGCAGCCTGGTCAAGGGCGCCGGGTAGTAGTAGTTTATTTTTTTTGTAGAGGAGGAGAGTGTAGAGAGGAGGAGAATGCTCTTTACGCACTGAGTGTGGGGCTTGCCTGGGTAGTTGAAATCCCAGCCGCACTTCAAAAGAGAAGTACGACTGACATTTCCCCTACCAAAGCCGTACCCACTTAACTCACCTCCCCTTGCTGTCCACTCAGGACTCCGGAACTGCTAATCGCATTACTTCAGAGCCTGGGTTATGGCCCACTACGCCAATCTTCAGCGTACTTCTGCAGCTGGCTAGTTGGAATTAGCCGCACCTCATCCACCCGAAACCAAGATATATGCGTCGTCTGCAGTAGCATGTGATTGGCATGCATCGGGCTCGTCGGCCTTCGACATCTTGGCTTGGTTTTTCAGTTTGCAAGCTCACTTTTGCTGTTGTTGCTGCTCTGTCCCTCTTTGTTTTCCATCCATCTGTCGTATCCAAAAAAGGTGCGCTCCGCATTATCTACCTCCAACGGACAGTAGTCGCAGTTCAGAGAAGTCTTCTTCTTACTGCGGTGTAGGTATGCGTTGAAGTGCCCGTGGTCAGAAAGGAACTGGGTAAGGTGAAAATTTACCTCGCCATGTTTCCTGTTGAGCCACCGCATCAATTCCCCTACAATCCTGGCAGTCTACCTACCCCCTTCTTCCGCTTTCCATTGTTCTTTCCATTTCCTTGGCGTTGTTGCTCTCTCTCCTTTCGCAGCTTTCTTCCCAGCACCTAGCTTCTTGGCCTTATAAACCCTCTTCCTCTCAGTTGCCAAGAGATCAATGGGAATGATTCCCGCAATGACCAGCACTGCCGGTCCAGAAACCGACTTATAGGCGCACGCCACTCTCAGAGCTCCCTTCCTCTGTATCGCCATAAGCTTTGTCCTCTGCTTGTTAATCTTCAGAGCGTCAGCCCAAATTTCCGCTCCGCAAAGCATGATGGAGTGGGTGACGCTCATCAAAATTCTCCTCTTGCAGCTTCTAGGTCCAGCTATGTTCGGCATGAGTCTCGATAGCATGCGCGCCATTGTTTCTGCTTTTTCAGCAGCTTTGCTGATTTGTACCGAGAAAGTGAGTTTTTTGTCAACCCACGTACCCAGATACCCTAGCACGCTTTTTGCTACTATCTCATGTCCAGAAAGTCAACCGTGAATGGTTTACTAAATATCCTTTGCCTCGTTAGGACAACAACCTCCGTCTTCTTGGTAGCCAGCTGCAGCCCATGATCTTCGAGCCAGTTTTCGATCTTTCTCGATATCAAGGCAACTCTTACTTTTGCTTGCTCCTGTGTCTTGGCTGTTATCATTGCAACAAGATCGTCGGCGAATCCAACCAATTTGATATCTGCGGGTAGGTCCATGGTTAGGGCTTCGTCATACAGCACATTCCAGAGGTCCGGCCCGAGAGCCGACCCCTTGGCTACTCCCGCTGTCACGTTTGCGGAGTGCGTTCCTTCTGTTGTTTCATACATCAGGTTTCTCTCGCTCAGGTAATTGCTGATGATACGCCGGAGGGGTCCCGCCCCGAACCGCCTTTCCAGGACGTCAAGAATGTCAACCCATCTAACGGAGTGGAGGGCATTCCTGACGTCGGAGGTAACCATCATGCAAACCCTACTTGACCTGTGGTTTCCGCTCCATGCTTTGTCTGTTTCTCTCAGTGCTTCCTGTATCGCTTCCACCGTTGACCTACCCTCCCGGAAACCATGTTGATTCTCGGCCAAGCCCCCTGCAGCCTCGATTGCCGTTCTTAGTCTGGTACGTATGAGCTACTCGAAGAGCTTGCCCGCAACGTCAAGCATGCAGAGGGGTCTGTATGAGGAAGGTGTAATGGGCGGGCCCTTTTCCTTATCAAGCAACACAAGCTTTCGTTTCTTTCACCTGAAACAGAAGA
>JAUMHM010130705.1:0-18865 GCA_032362435.1 Melikaiella ostensackeni
GCACAAGTGTATTGGGGCCGGGGGGGATTACTTTGAGGGGGACGATATAGATTTGGAAGAATAAATAAAAAATTTTAGAAATATGAACAAAGTCTTACTATTTTTTGCCCACAGTAGTATATTTGGCTTAATGATATAATATATGATAATAATATATGATAATAATAACTGTAAGCTGTCCACACAGTAATTTAAGACACAAATGACCATACTCGACTGTATCATAGTCTTGATATCTATAATAATTATATTTTATGAAGCTACCGGCACCATCTAGGTATTTAGCGAGTTCGGACGGTGATTGAGGCTCACCAAAAATGTCAAAGTATAATATTTCATCACCATTCTTCTTGAATGCTACCCAATGTGTATAGCAGCTAATTCATCCCGCATAAAGACATCACGGAAATAAGAAATCTTTACAGCCATTGCGTACTTAAGTAGATCAAAATCCGTTAATGCACGATGTGGTACCTTCACTGCAAGTTTTTTTTCTTGGATATTCGTCTTTTAGCCTTGAGATCTCGACCTTGAGGACAGGGCTTAATATGAAGCCCCAGTCCCTGTCCATATAGTTTCAAGTGTAGTCCTTTACGAAGAGCTACAAGTGCGCTGAGTCTAGGGCAAATTGGAATCAGTGATAAAATACAACCAATTTTTTAGGGTATAGGTAGAATACGAGGTGCTCTCACCTGACGTCTACCTATTTCCTTTTTAAGAGATTTCCAAGCACCCTCTATAGCAGCTTTGATGGTCACCTGTACATCATTACAAGGGATCATGGTTTGTTCATCAACTCGTCCAATCTTCCTCAATACCATACGTATCTTTCATTTCTTTTTCTCAGAAAGCTTTTTCTTCTCCTTCTTGTTCAATGCCATACCTTGTTTTTATTAAGCATTCATGATGTTAGTTGTAGCTGATGAAGCCATTTTTTCATCAAAACCAGAATCTTTAGAGAAAACACGTTGTCACTCTTTGTCAGCAAGTGTTTTATCTGCAGCTTTTCTCACTTTTACGTTTTCATGATTTTTTGAGCAGGCGACGTCGTACTCCTTGCACGCAGCGTCCAAGAGATTTATAACGATCCTGAATTTAGCTATGCATATAGATTTGAAACTTGTGCAATTTTTTTTAATTAAACTAATACTCCTATCAAAAAACCAAGGATATAACTGGATTTTCCTCGGCAATATCTCCAGGTGTTTTTTTTATTATGCAGAAAAATGATTTTTTAAGCAATTACACCATTATAAAACATTGTGCAATTATTATAAATGAAACTATCAGTGCAAAAAAACTTTCAAGCACATTAACAGATTTCTTACTAAAGTACCTCCAGGTGTTTCTTCAACTATTTCAAAAAATTTATGATTTAAACAAATAAAATGTTAATAATATTTTTCCAGGTTTTCAATGTTTAGCGTCGGAAAATATACACAAACAATACACCAAAAGAAGTTAATATGATCAACAAACTCCCACGAACTCTCACAGGTCAATAATTAACAAATTACCTATTGTTTTCATTCCCTCGACCTGACTCCGTGCTACTGTAGGATCTAGTTACACTGGATTCTCACTATGGAGACCGTAACGGGGGTACCCTCAATGGCCTTCGTTCTATCTCGAGGTTCTTCAAACCATAAACAATCAGGGACGTGTGAACCATTTCCTAATACTACGAAATCTCCGAACGTGAGTACGAACGTGAGTACCCGAGCACTGCGCCTTTGTCTATATGCTGCTGGTGTTTCACGCTTAGTTGAACACCGTCTCTCGCCCCGCGAACCAAGAAACTGCGTGGGCCAGCAGTTGGCCAGCAGTTCTAGGAATTCCTAAGCCGGGGGTTCTTAAACTGGGGTTCCAGTGTATAGAATCCCGATTTTTGCAATTTTTATAAATAAAACTGGAAGCCTATCGAAAAACTAAAAACACTCTCAGACTCTGTTCGGCAATATCTCCAGGTATTTTTGAAATAATGCAAAAAAAAAGATTTTTTAAACAATTACATTGCTTATAATATTCCGGAATTTATTTAATAATCATGGAAAACAACTCAACTTTCATCACTAAAACATAACGTAGTCTAAAGCATATGAAATAAACAAGAATTTTTAATGGTAACAAAAATTTAATTCTAACATTGTTTTTATCCCCTCCATGCTGAGTCCATGCTGACTTCTTGTCACTATAGAATGCGTATATAGTTTTCAGAATTTTGCAATTTTCATAAATAAAAGTAAAAGTCCTATCGAAAAACATAAAATGCCGTTAGACTCTGCTCGGCGAAATCTCTAGGTGTTCTTGGAATCAGGGGCTGTTCAAGTGATCACGTAAGCAAACAATAAAAAAATGTCATATTGACATCTTTCTCAGATTTGCATTGATCATATTATTATCTCTCACATATTTATTGTTTTGTTTGCTCGTGTAATACTTGAACAGCTCCTTATGAAAAAAAAATTCTTGAACAATCGCATTGTTTATGATATTCCTGAATTTATTTAATAATCATGGAAAATAACTAAAATTTCTTTATTAAAATATAACACAGTCTAAAGCATATGAAGTAAACAAAATATCTAAATAGTAACATAAAGTTAATTTAAATATTGTTTTCATCCCCTCCACACTGAGTCCATGCTGAATTCGATAGGACTCCTACTTTTATTTATAGAAATCTCAGAATTCTAAAATCTATATGCACATCCCTCTAGCGATAAGAAGTCAGCATAGACTCAGCGTGGAGCGGATAGAAACAATTTTTAAATTAACTTGTTGTTACTATTTAAAATTTGTGTTCATATGATATGCTTTAGACTACGTTATATTTTAGTGATGAACGTTTAGTTGTTTTCTATGATTATTTGATAAAATCCGAAATATTATAAAGAGTGTAATTGCTTGAGAAAATTTCTTCTGAATAATTTCAAAAAACACTTGGAGATATTTCCGAGCGGAATCCAGCAGTATCTTCAGTTTTTCGACAGGGTTTTTACTTTTATTTATAGAAATTGCACAATTCTGAAATCTATATGCACATCCTATAGTGGGAAGAAGTCAACATGGACTCAGCGTCAGGAGGATAAAAACAATGTTTAAATTAACTTTCTGTTACTATTTTTTTTAATTTTTATTTCACATGCTTTAGACTACGTTATATTCTAGTGTTGAACGTTTAGTCGTTTTCCACGATTATTGAATAAATTCCGAAATATTATAAACAATTTAATTGTCTAAAAAATAATTTTCTTGGCATATTTCCAAAAACACCTGTAGATATTTCCGAGCAGACTTTAAGGGTATTTTTGGTTGTTCAATAGGACTTTTAGTTTTGTTTATAAGAATTGAACAATTCTGAAATCTATATGCACATCCTAGAGTGACAAGAAGTAAGCATCGACTTAGCGTAGAGGGGATAAAAACAATGTCTAAATTAACTTTCTTCACTATTAGAAATTTTTGTTTATTTCATATGCTTTAGACTACGTTATATCTTAGCGATTAACGTTTAGTTGTTTTCCATTATTATTTGATAAAATTCGAAATAATATAAACAATTTAATTGTTTAAGAATTTTTTTTGCATATTTTTAAAAATACCTTTCTGGAGATATTTCCGAACGGAATACAAGGGTATCTTTACTTCTTCGTTAGGACTTTTACTTCATTTATAAAAATTGCACAATTCTGAAATCTAAATGCACATTCTATAGTGACAGGAAGTCAGCATAGACTCAGCGTTAGGAGGGTAGAAATAATGTTCAAATTAACTTTATGTTACTATTTAAAATTTTTGTTCATTTCATACGCTTTGGACTATGTTATATTTTAGTGATGAACGATTAGCTGTCTTCCATGATCATTAAATAAATTCCGAAATTTTTTAACGATGTAATGGTTTTAAAAAAATATTTTGTTGGCATAATTCAATAAACACCTAGAGATATTTCTGAGAGGAATCCAGTGATATCCTTGGTTTTTTGATAGGACTATTAGTTTATTCTAAATAAATTGCACAAGTTTCAAACCTAAATGCAAAGCTAAATTCAGGATCGTGATTTATACCTGGATTACCTCGTTATAATCTTTTGGCTAACTTAGTAAAAGGTCCACAGTACCGGTTGCCTGGTATATGTAACTCAAAAGGTAACTTATTGATAACGTTATTTACTAAGTCCTTACCTTGATGCTTCTTAGATTTCTTTCCACGATGTAGGAGCTTTCTGCACTCTACGGGGGTTAGTATACGGCTGACTTTAGGTCTATATAAACACTGTATTTACACACCACCTGTCAAGCTTCCGATGGCGAACATAGACACCCTTGTTCAGCCTAAGCAGCAGAGGGTGAAACGTCATTGCAATCTGCTATCAGACAGTATTTGTGCAGTTATTTGTGGACCATCTAATTGTGGTAAAAGAAATGCACTGCTTCCTCTAATTATACATCCAAATGGTCCCAGATTTGAAAATATCAATCCCTACTCAAAATCACTTCAACAACCCAAGTATGAATTCTCGGAGAACGTGGTGAATGATGTAAATGGTGTACAGTACTTTCCATTTAGTGATCATGAATAAGTAGTTGCACCTAGTGAAGCTAAACTCAACTCTATCTATACTTTTGAAGTAATCGCTTGTGAGAAACAAGACAATGTAAGGGCCTTCTTCTGCATAAGTAGACATGTTAGCGCTGACTATTTTTACTTGTGTCAGACATATGCCCGCATTCCTGAGCATCTAGTCCGGAATAATGTTAATTTAATATTTCTTTGTCGGCAAGATAAGACAAATCTCAAACACGTTCATGAAGATCATGTAAATGTGGACATGACGTACAGTGAAACTTTTAAACCTATAATCTCACCATTACAAACATTGGTAAGCACATCTGATATATGTACAAAGAAGAATAAATTCATAAAAGACAAAAATGAAAAGAAGATGAAGAAGAGAATGATAATTTTTCTTTCACAACTGATGCTGATGATCAAGAATATGATAAAACTATGGTTGGAGAAGAAGAAAATGATGAACAGACTAAGAAATAATGACAAGTTAAAAAAAAACTTTCTCGCAGGGTTGAATAAAAATAGAAAACAATATTTGGGTACGGTTCACGGTAGACAAAAGTCAATGATGGAACATTTATAACTGGTGATACACCGATTCACTTGGAAGATTAACATATCAAGGTTTGTGAAAAAATTATATGGAGAAAGTACTGGTTTGTTTGAACTCTTGTTCAAAGGAAAAGCTTATGAAACTTACATAAGCCGTGATGATCTAAATAACTATAAAGAAATTCTTTTTGCAACAAATGCAAATGAGAAGAATTTAGTTCCTCTGAACCCATTCGCTCAAATACAACTCTAAAGTATAACAATATTATAGTAAAACTTTTTCTACGTAAAAGATCATCAACAAATGGAGGTTCATTGAAGGAAAAGCAATGATCTATGAGCTTACCACCTCAATTTTTGATAGCAAGAAAAGACTCAAGGCCATGCTACATTTACTGGGATGATCCTAACGAGCTAATTGACCGACTTCGTCTACTCACAGCATCTTGAGCAGCAGGAAATTCAAGTCACAATAATGAAATTATTTCCATAATCGAGGAATTGCTACAAGCTCGAATCATATATCAAGAGAATGCATCTGACTACAACGTCAATATTAAAATAAGTATTTACGTGTTTAGACATCCCCTCAATCGAGCTGCTTCCGCAAATTGTGGACCTCCTGGTATTGGTTTTTAATTTATCATTGACGGCAATTACGATATCGATGAAAAAGGATTCTGTAAAGTTCAAGACGCTGAAAAACAGCTTGATGCAGTTAATTTAAGACTTATACAGCGTATTGTTCAAAACGATATACGAACACTTTATCAGTCATCCTCTAAAACGACCACTCTGGCGTTGGTCGTCTAAAAGAACGACCTTGTTGTTTGTGTTGGCCCCACGATTCAGTACGCATACCTACACGGCGAAGCGCATTCACTTAAATTACTTTGAATTCTTTTGAGTTCTTTGAATTCTATGTATTCTTTTTAATTCTTTTGAATTGCCTGGAATGCTTTTAAAGCTTATGGATACTTTTATATTCCTTTGACTTGCTTGGAATCTTCTGAATATTTCTAGATTCTCTAAATTCGTCTAAATTTCTTGAATTTTTCTAAATTCCTTGAATTCTTCTGAATTCTTTGAACTTGTCTAAATTCCTCGAATTCTTCTGAATTCCTTGAATTCGTCTACATTCTCTGAGAACCTTGCATTATTTTAATGTCCTTAGAATTCCCTGAATCGGTACATAGAATTCTTTGAATTTATCTGAATTCAGAAAGTTTAGAGACTTTAGATCATTTCGGAATTCAGATTATTCAGGGAATTCAGATAAGTCAAGAAATTCAAGAAATTCAATGACTTCAGAGAATTCAAGAAATTCAAGAACTAGAGAATTTAAGGAATTTACGGAATTCAGAGAATTAATGGAATTCAAGAAATTCATGGAATTCAGGGAATTCATAAAATTAAGGGAATTCGGTGGAATTTACCATATTCCAAGAATTTTAAAATAATTTGAAAGTGTTAAAAAAAATATCCAAGCAATTCAAAGAATCAAAGAGAATACATGGAATACGAAGGAATTCAATGTGAATTCAAAGCAATGCGGATGAATTCAAAATATTTCTAAATAATAGACTAAACCAGAGAGTAATTAGAACTACTATAAACATGTATGCTGTTTGCCGCATAGGTATTCGTACTAAAACAATGGGCTAGATCAAGAAACAGAGTGGTTCTTTTAGACGACCAACGCCAGAGTGGTGGTTCTGTCATATTGCGTGGTATATATGAAATATGTCAGACTGACTTAGTTGAAATGTAACCATATTCTCAAGAGAATAATTATTTCAAATACCTGTTTACTATTATCGATATATTTCCCAAGTATGCCTGGGCACTTCCTGTCAAAAATAAGAGTGAACCTGTTGTTACTGAAACCATGAAATCTTTAATCCATATATATAGTACGTTCATCGCTGAACGATTTAATCGGGCACTAAAGAATTAGATGTGGCCGCAATTTAGCTTGCAAGTAACTACAAATGGTTAGATTGTTGCCTACTCCCATATCCAAGTATGACAATACCAAACATCGAAAACTTGATGTGAAACCTAGAGATCTCAGAAAACCAAAATTTAAAATTGGTCACAAAGTTCGAGTCAGCAAATATAAGAACGTTCTCGAGAGAGGATGCACCCGACTGCATGACTGAAATATTTACTGTGGATCAGATCATGACAAATAATCCAGTAATATACAAACTAAAGGACCATCAGGATCAACTCGTCGCTGGAGGCTTTTATCAAAAGAAACTTTTAAAACTAGAGTTTCCAGACATTTACCTTATGAAGAAAGTCATCAAGAGACGTGGTAATAATATGTATGTCAAATGGCTTGGATTTGAGAGATCACACAACAGCTGGATAGATAATACCGACATGTAATTAAGTCAAAGGAACATTAAATTAATATCAAAGTATCGTTGAAGTAAGCTAAATTATTTTGAAGTATGTTGAAATAATTGTAAAGTAACATTAAGGTTATGTTAAACTAATGTCAAACTAATCTTAGTCTAGTGTAAAACTATCATTAAACTGGTGTTAAAACTTATATGCAATTAGATGTGAGGTTTCCATTAATAAAGACACATGAAATTGATATCAATTTCTCTCATTTATTTATTTGACAATCATTACCAATCCTGACAATATTTATCGACTGATACACTATTCACAATATGTACGTTGACTTATAAACTAATTATTTACATCGTCATCTTCAATCCGATAATGACTTCAAGCTAGGGTATCCATACAGTCCGGCAAAAGATACCGTTCCTCATCAAAGGGGCTTAAGGCCACTTTCAACTATTTAACAGTTTCAACTTTATGTAGGCGAGATCTGGTAATATACTGCATTCCAGTTTGAGTTGCGATATTTCGCAAGCAGTCAATATAGTCGTCAAAATTAATAGATTTGTTAGCTACACCCGCTTTTACACCTTTAGCTTTCTTTACAAAACCTTCGTCATTAATGCGGATGCTATACATTTTACTTCTTAAGCCAACAAACTCAGTTATGATTTTTCCACAGCACTCATCTTTCATGAGGCCTAGTACTTTTTTGTTGGATCGAGGCATACCGTAAACGTTATTTACAGGATAATCAGATGTGTCAAATTTGTGGATGTCTTCTTTTATGTCCACGTAAATATCTGAGCATTTGACTTCATAAATGCAGATATCAGTGTCTCTATACAGCACTTTACATTTATTATTATTATATTTTTTAAGCATGTAGGCCTGATTAAAGTTATGATCAAGTTTTTTGAAATGTCCAGCACACTGAGCCCTATATAGATGGGTTTGTTCATCAAAACCTTAGATCTCCTAAGTCCCACAGCCAATATATGTTCATTGAAGATTGCTCGGCTGTGTAAATTAGGTCTAAATATGAGGGCTTCTGCTCCATACCTACCCTCCCACTTTGTCACGAGTTTAATATCTACATATTTATGCACATTATCTATTGTCTCAACATACATGGCATTGTTCGTGAGTTTAAACAAATTTTTCTCAAACTCATTTTTTAGCTTCTTCACTCCTTTCAGTATCGTAATCTATACACTTTTTTAACCATGGAGCCTGATTAAGTGTAAGAAAGCGATGGATATTCACAAGCTGAAGACCGTTTGCCAAAGCTTGTTCAAGTACACGGTAATGGAGAATATGCTCATGTTTCGGTAGGAGAGTAGTTAGGAGTTCCTCCTGCTTTGATCCGAGTGGTTTCGAGTGCTCAGGGCAAAAAGGTAAATCACTGTGATACACACATATAAATTATCTCTTCATTGTCATTGTAAACTTCCATATATGGATTATTGACTTTGACATAACGGTTGGAGCATTGACTAACACCGCTCTCAATAGCTAACTCAATAAATGGGGCCTTATCAATGCCAGTGATGATTTCTAGCTTAATTTTGGTATATTTCAACATAAACTCCCTAGTCAAACCAGGAATTGTATAACAAAGTGCTGAATTAAGGCCGTATGTTTTCAGGCACTGACCTCGGAAATTTTCGAAGTTATCAGCAAGCAGCACACACCTGTTTTCATATACAGATACACGTAATCGCCAAGATTTTCGCAATTGAATTCTGACCATACTCGTTGCACATGCTCATAATCTTTATTGGAAATTGCTGAATCATCTAATGTACTGTAGAGTTTTTCTTTGAGCGGCAGTTGTATTTCTTTGAGCCTTTCCTTACTGTCAAAATACTTATAGGGAAAATCTCCTTTACATGTCAGCAATTTGATCTCTTCAGCACTCAAATTCGAAAAGACTCTACGTACAATTTTATATTTATCGAGGTATGATGTTAATTCATCTAGTGAAGAAAACACAAGCCGGAATGAATCAATGAATCGGAATTTGATCTTATTCCCTTTAACATGTTGGTGAAGCTAATATACCTCTCTTTATTTCAAGGGAGGAGATTAATTCGACCTTCAAACTGAGTGGCTATTTCGTGAATGATGGAATGAGCATCATACCCACTCAAATTATGGAAAACAACAGGTAAAATCCGAGAATCTTGATAATTTAGATTATATTCATTATGGACAGGTCCTCGATATCCGCAAGTTAAATATGAATGGTCACGCACTTTCTTCTGACAAATTTCTATACTCTACTCACAAATTTGGCAGGTAGTGGCTTCTCTAAAGGCAGCCTTCCACTCAGCAGTGTAGTCTTCCATAGGTATGGGACACTTGAATCCTGTTTCAGTTTCCTTTGCCAATTGTTGCAATTCGTTTGCAAACCATTTGATAGGATCAGCTTCATCTACCGGACATTCCTTAAAGTCAGAAAGTGTATCATCATAACTACATTTTATGTAGTAGCCTATGCTAAGTATCTGACGACGTTGAAAGATCTCAGAGTTACTTCTCTACTCCTAAGATTCTTTAACAGGAAGTAGCAATTATTCACAGTCGGTATAGACGACAAACGGTACCTTTTCCTTATTTTCATAGTTCGTAAACACAATGATATTTTTTTCAGGTTTCAGTAGTTTGATTCTAAAACAAATATCCGCCACCGCTCTTAAGCATTTCAGCGGCGATGCCGTCCATACCAGCAGCCTTACCATTCTTTAGTTTCTTAATCACGGATATAATGTCGTCGATATTGATTCTTCTTCCGCTACCTACAACGAGATTGTCTAACGCATTCTCTTTATTGGGAATGATGTTATGCTCTATAGCTTGACCTCCATACAATCTTTTAAAAAAATCTCTCATACAGTCTTTCACTTTGTTCGAATTCCATACCATTTCACCATCAGCATTCTTTATTCCGACTACCAATAACTTCCTTTCCTAACCTTCCTAACACTTTTCCAAAATAATTTCTTATTTCCTTCGAAGTCACTTTGCATTTTTTTATCTTCTTCCGCTCTGATTTTATCCTTGCTTTTTTTGACTACTATCTCGGCTGTTCTCTTCTTCTCCTTGTAATCATTTTCTAATCTAGTGCTCTCCTTATCGCTAAGGCCTTTACTATTTAATGTTCTCGAGTATGCTTACTTTTTCTTGTTGACAGCCACGCGGATTTCATCATTCCACCAAGCATCTCCAGCCTTTCTTCCTACAGTGCGGGTACAGTGCAGTACCGCACACTTCAGATGCACTCTTGAAGATGCTATCCCGTGGTATTATCCATGTACAAAATTTATACAAGATCATCCGAATTGTATAAAACTCATTATCCAGGGGTTTTTCGAGTCACAGATTTCAAATTTTGGGTCATAAAATTAGAATTCAAAATAGCCGACTCAATATGTCGACCTAAATTTATAAAAGATCATCCGATTTATATAAAACTCATTTCCCAGTGGTTTTCAGAGTCACAGACTATAAATATTATGTTAAAAAGTTAAAATTCAAAATGGCCGAACCAAACTGACAAACAAAATTTATAAAAAATCATCCGATTTGCATAAAACTCATTTTTTATTGGGTTTTCGAATCACAGATTACAAAGTTTGGGTCACAAAGTTAAAATTCTAAATGGCAGATCCAACATGTAGACCAAAATTTATTTAAAAAATATCCGATTTGTATAAAATTTATTATTCAGGAGTTTTACGAGTCACAGCTTCCAAAGTTTGGGTAAAAAAGTTAGAATTCGAAATTGTCGACTCAATAAGTCGGCCAAAATTCATAAAAAATCATCCAATTTGTATTAAGCTCATTTTGTAGGGTGTTTACGTGTCACAGATTACAAATTTTGGGTCAAAAAGATAAAATTAAAAATGGCAGATCCAGTATGGTGACCAAAATTTATAAAAATTATCCGACTCGTATAAACCTCATTTTCTAGGGTTTTCTACAGTTACAGATTCTAAATATTGTATGGGAAATTCAAAATTCAGAATAGAGGATACAAAACGGCGACGAAGATTTTGTTTAAATTATTTGATATTAATGAAATGCACTTTGCATCGGTTTTTCTATCATATAGTCCTAGTATTGTATACAAAATTTTGAAATTGACTTTCAATGGGTTTTGTAAGACACAGATGAAATGTTTCTTGAAACAAAAGTATCGTGCAATATTAAGTGAAGTTTCTTGTGTGGGTGAACATAACCTCCAAATGTAAGCTTACAATTGCTCCCAATCACAGGCAATTTCGATGTATAAGAATTCTAAAACTATTTGAAACATAGACGCAATATTCCCTGATTATAATCAGATCAAATTTATCTCATGAAATGTCTCACAAATGGTTTTGAAACTAGAATAGCGTTGTTCTGAAATGATAAAAAGTACGCTTCTTTATAAGACCATCCACATGAAATTTCGAGTGAAAACAATAGGGACCTGATCTATCTTTCCGATAGTGCTGCCGCCACCGTAAATTGCGGCGACCCTGGCAAAAGTGAGGTGAGTATGATTTAAGAATTGTTCAAAATTTTTAGGACTTATGAGAACATTCATAATTTTTATTGATCTTGAATTGTTTCCAATGGATTTCGAGCTTTGGTCACCTCACTTTTGCCATGATCGCCGCAATTTTCAGTGAAATCAGCGCCATTCAAAGATAGATTAGGTCCCTATAGACTGACCTTGTTTTCTGCACTTCTTAGTAACAGGACACCAGAAAAATCCTTAAACAGTCAAAATTCCACTGTATTGGAGTAACCGAACACGAAAATTCGATAGATTCAGTAGCGTAACTAGAAACATGGAGGACCCCCTGCAAAATTTTTTAGGAGGCTCCTTTAAAAAAATGAGCAGTTCATATAATACAAAGTATTGTCCTATTTTAAGAAAAAGGCCGACTTATAAATTGATTTTTGTTTTTGAAGTGGGCGGGAGGTGGGAGAGGGCACCCCCCTGGCGCTCAGGCTAGAAATCCCGTTGCGCCACACCCGTGTCTATTTTCAAAGGCAGTAAACCGAATCCGGGCACCTTCACCGAGTTAGACCTCGGTGCATTCGTTGTTTCCAATGATTTGGAAATATACCTCTCGGGTGCCAGGCATACTCCATGGCACAGTGAAAGACGAGGACCTCTTTGCAAAGCAAAGTGAGCCTCAGCCACTATGCCATCCGGCAGCCTCTCTAGCCAGGCTAGGGTAAACGGAGCGATCCTTTCTGAGGTCATCAGTTGATCAGGCCTGTCCAGAGAGGAGAAATTTGCCCAAAAGCCACATGTTGCACTTCCGCTACCACTTTCTCTGCTCATTTGAGAGAGCGCGGGTGGTGGTTACTCTGATGAAATAGAATGGGACGTAAAGAGTAAAAAGCTTGAAAACTCACATCTGTGATTTGAGCAGTCTCGAGGGAAATTCCTGGAAAATCCTCAGAATAGACCAGCGACCACCGAGCAGTAGTCCCCTCTACATGGAGCCTCTTACCTGGGATGTCACCAGCCTTTAAACTACAGTTTAAAGTGGGTTCCAAAACACCAAAACCCCGGTAAGAGCACATAGAAACATTTCCATTGGTACCGGCACAGGGATCGAACCCGAGTCCTCTTGCTCGGAAGCTTGACGCGCTATAGCCTGAGCCACCGGAACTCTTATAAATTGCTTAGTAGTGAAGAAAATTTTCCAATAAATTTAAAAATGAAAGCTTAGGCGTTATCCACAATTTACATAAAGTGTTTTTCTGAAATTTTCAACAACACTACCCCCGTGTTAGATACCGTAAGATTAAATAAATGTAGAACCTTAATGAAATTAGTTTTAGAAGAAAAATTTCCAGTTTTCCCCTATTCTCTTTCCCCTATTCCCCTCTTTTGCCATTTTTATTGTTTTCAGCTTCAATTCGAAATGAATTAATAAAACCCAATAACAAAATCCAACTATTTCTTGTTTGTTTGAAAGTTTATTCTTATTGTTTGAAAGTTTACTATTATAGTTTAAAGTATTATAATATAATAATGTATAATAATATATTCTAGTTTGAAAATTCATCTCTTTTGGTAGAAATTTCATCCTTGTTGGATAAAAATGCAAATGTTTGGTAGAAAATTTATCTGTTCCGGTTGAGGATTCAACTATCTTGTTGAAAATGCCGTCTTATTTGGTTGAATTCAAATGTTTTTTATTTAAAACTAAAATCGTCTTTAGTTGAAATATCACAACTTTTACATTTTTCGTTATGAAAACATCTCTTTTGGTTGAAAATTTAAGTCATGGTTGAAAGTTGAACTACTTTGTAAAAAATTTATTTTTTTGATAGAAGATCTATCATTTTAGTTGAAAGTTGATTTCGTTGGCTGAAAATTTAACTACTTTGTTGAGAATTCGTTTTTTTGCTGGAAATTTATCTTTTTTAGAAGAAAACTCAACTATTTAATTGAAAAATTCATGTATTTTGTTAAAAATTCATCTTTTTGGTAGATCTATGATCTTCTTGGTTGAAAATTAAACTTTTTGGTTTTGAATGTATGTATTTTGTTGAAAATTCGTCCTTTTTGGTAGGAAATTCATCTTTTTAGTTAAAAATGCAACTGTTTGGTTGTAAATTAATCTGTTTTAGTTATGCATTCAACTATATTGTTAAAAATTCGTTTTTTTGTTGTTGAAAATGTATCTCTTTAAATTGAAAATCCAACTTTTTTGATTAAAATGCATGTATTATGTTGAAAATTCTTCTGTTTGATAGAAACCTAATCTTCTTGGTTGAAAGTTTATCTTTTGAGGTTGAAAATTCAATTATAAGGTCTAAAATTTGATTATTTTAATAAAAAGTCATCTTTGTTGACAAAGAATTAATCTATTTCAATTGAAAACTTAACTATTTTGAAGAAAATTCGTCTTTTTGGCCTGAAACTTCAACCTTTTTCATGAAATTTTCATTCTTTATTGACTAAAAAACCTTTCTTAGTTGAAAATTCAACTCTTTTGTCGAAAATTCGTCCTTTTGATTCAAAGTTCATGTTTTACGTTAAAAATGTAACTATTTTATAGAAAAGTCGTTTTTTTGGAGAAAATTAATCTTCTTGGTTGAAAATTTATATTTTTGGGTTGAAAATGCAACCTTTTTTTTAGAAAATTCATCTTTTTGGCTTGAAAATTGAATATTTTGGTTGAATTTTTTTTCTTTAATGACTGCAAAATCTCTTTCGGTTGCAAATTCAACTCTTTTATTGAAAATTTGTCTTTTTGATTTTGGAATTCATTTATTTTGGTCGAAATTTCATGTTTTTGATTAAAGATACAGCCGTTTGGTTAAAAATTCAATACTTTTACTTGAAATTTCAGAGACTTAAAGCATTTCCAGTAAAATTTCTAACATTATTAAAAACCTTATAATGCAATAAATTGCGCATTTTCTTTAAGATAAAATTCACGTTTGGTCTAACAGATCGAAGTTCTGCTGGACTTTCCTCTAAGTTGTAATATTTTTAGGTTTATTATTTTTTCGCAGTAACAATTTTTCTTACCAAGAATTTCCGACCCTCTCCCCCCATAAGAAACAATAAAATTTCACACCACCCCTCCCGTTCCCCTAAATCATCATGCGTAATTTTTGGATAGATAATTTTCATATAGATCTTTGCTGCTCAGCCTAAGAGGCCCCTCAAAGGAGCAGGCCCCCACCCCACTGTAGATGGGCAGCAACCGTAATTTACCAGATTTACCAAATTTCTTACCATATTTACGGTATTTACGGTAAATGTGGTAAATTGGGATTTAAAAGAAAAATAAGCAGAAGGCGATATTTATTTTAGGCCTAAAAAAAGTTTAATTAACTGGAAGAATGTATTTTGCAAAGAAAATCGCATGAAATATTATTGGATTATGAAAAAAGTGAAAAAGTGTTGATTCGTGAGCAAACATAACCTCTTTCATATTCATAAGATACATAATCCAGACATTTTCCTACTGTTTAGCTTCGAATTTTCAATATTTTGTGACCGATTTTATTTATTAAAAATGTGTTTGTGAAGTATGTTGTCCCCTATTTTCGGAATTTCCGGCGCATATTTTTTGGAAATGTCAACGTGTCTATTTCTGTCATTAATGTCGATTTAAAGCTTTTCTAGAAACCTTTGTTAGCAAATCAACTTAGGTTGAAGAGGTTACATTCCTTTAAAACGACCTAAACATGATACTTTCACTTTTTTCTCGACATATTTGCATTACAATTAATAAAGAACAACACAAAATTACATTATATGGTCATTGATTTTCTCGCGACCTACTAAATGTAAATAAAAAAGCAATTTACCACTTTTACGGTAAATACTGTCAACTCGGTAAAAAATGTAGGAAATTCAGTAATTTACGAGGTGAGGCCGGTCAGCGTCCATTTATACTTCCCGCAATGCAGGGTTTCGCTGTACAGCATTTACGCCACTGAAATTCATTTCAAAAGAGCTACCATTCTTGAAGACAACAACGAACGAACGGCCGAATCGATATCGATTTCTTCACGACGAAAAATAACTTGAAACACCACTTTCGCGACACTCCCGACAATTATTAACAGATTTAGAATGCGCGAAATACCAGAAACAACGTAATTTTTTCGAATCAAAACATCAATACACTTGTTTTTTACAATAGAAATCAACAATAACACTGAACGAGACACGCGGTGTAACCGACGAGTAACCAGTAGTAAACAAGCAACAGTGCTGCCATCCCCGGGAATCTTTTCAAAATAAGGATTTTTTAAAATAAGCACCAGAGAGTAAGTGCAACAGCAATGTAGTTAAATTCTTTGTCATTTATAAAAAAGAGGTACTTTAAACATTTCCTTATTCATTCCAATCTAAATTTAAATAAAAACTGTTGAAAATCATCTATGTATGCTTGAAATTGCGCAATAATTATCATTGAATTTTTAGACGTTGGCTGCACTTACAAATCGACATCCTTCACCACACTTCGCGTGACTTCGCGTTTGTTGTTGTTCAGGTATTTTGCGTGCCCGGTACGGCTCTTGAAAATATTGCCAAAAGTAAATTTACTTAATTGATGTATCCGGGAAATCGTGTTGTTTTCGGACAGTTCGTGTGGTAATCTCTCGTTTATTTCTCGTGAGTGCATAGTAGTGATTTCAAAAAAGGATTCTAAAAATTTCGCATCTTTTTCGCTGATTTTTCGCACAGGTTCATGTGAAAAAAATCGTTTTATTTTTGGTATCCCCGTCTTAAATGAAGTGAATTTATCGGGCCAAGGAGATTATTCTACCCGGAATTCTCCGGCCCGGAATGCTGGCGGATGCTGCAAAAGTGGTGAGTTGATATCTTTCCTCTCAAAAAGCAAATTACGATTTTATAACCTCAAAATGAGGTTGGTTTTTACTGAAGCAATTTTCAAGCAGCTGTAGTTGCAAATTATTCGTTAATTAATTACGAAATGCTTTTGATATTGTTTATTATTTGTATGAAAGAATCTCGGAGATCTTTTTTTTAGGTTAAGTCACAAAATCCATCGAATTCTCTGAATAGGTACAATAAATAATTATAAACCAATTCCATTTCGATTCACGCAGAGAGATTAAACTTAGAGTGTCAGAATGATTTGGTATTTGGATATATCATTATGTAGTGAAAATAAAGGAACACGTATTTCAGTTTTATCAAAAAATTTTTTTTTTATTTGTTACAATCATTCGAAGATTACCTGTGAATTCTCAAAAATTGACAGAATTTTTTTTTTCAAAATGCAGTATTTTGCGCAAGAGGGTAGGTATTCGTGATTTTATTTTTTTTATTCGACGTGAGAATTCTCGCTCTTTCAATTGATCCCGACAAAATTAAAAAAATTTGAAAAATGAGTAAATGGCGGCGGTTTTTCTAAAATTTTTGGAAGTGAATTTTCTCAAAACCCCCACTTGAATTTTTTTTCGAGAAATACATGGTAATATATGCTACACGTCTCCTGAGTTTCGATATTGGTAAATCACTGCTTCACATTGAAAAAAATTATTTCTGAAAAATCGAATTTTCGCGTTTTTCCCGTCCTCAAAAATCGTTTAGCCCGCATGAAACTGATAGGGTGCCCTTTTAATATTAACAAAAACTTTTTTTAAATACATATTGGAAAATATAAAAAAGGTGGGGTTTTCATAAAAATCTTCTTTTCATGCTTTCAAAATTCAATGAAACAAATAAAGAAGACGTTCTGGAAGGTCCCCACCTTTTTTATTTTTTTTCCATATTTGTTTACAGTTTCTGCTTATATAAAAAAGGCATTTTATCAGTTTTATGCGCTGAACCATCTTTAAAGCCGGGATTTTTTTTTTAAATATAATTTTTCATTTTTTTCGTAAGCAATGTGAGATATCAAAAAAGAGCAAGAGGTTTTTTTCGTAGAACTTTTCTAGTTGTGCAAATTTTTGTGTGAGCATTTTTTTGTACTTCAAGAGATGTGTCGTAAATATTATCATTAATATTTCAAAAAATATAGATATTGAAAAGTGTGGTTTTTGAGAAAATTCACTTTCAAGAATTTTAGAAAAACAGCCGCCATTTCGTCAATTTTCAAACTTTTTAAATTTTGTTGGGATCAATTAAAAGACCGAGAAATCTCACGTCGAATAAAAAAGAAAATCCTGAATACCTACGCCCGTTCGCAAATTACTGCATTTTGAAAAAAAATTCTATCAGTTTTTTAGAATTCGCAGGAAATCTTCGAATGATTGTAACAAATAAAAAGAAAAATGTTTTCGATTAAACTGTGAAAGACGTGTTCTTTTATTTTCACTATAGAATGATATATCAAAACACAAAATCATTCTGACACCATGACCTAGACATTTCTTGCAATTTTGCATGATTGAAAATGGAATTGGTCTATATGTAAATATATAGTTTCTTAAAATTCTGGTGGCAGGATCACAAAAGCTAGATCACTACCGTTTTATACGAATATATAAAATCCTTAATCTCAGATAAAAGAATAGATGGTGAAAATCAGATTTTTTTTTACTTTTTGATATTACTTTTATTTAAATTCTTTATTCCTTCCAGATCTTGAAACGTTCAAATCAACAACATTTTCACGTTATTTATTTGTTTTACAGGGTGTTCACTGGATTCAGAAACAGGGAAATAACAGTGAATTTATGTTTTGACCAAAAATTTGGTTAATTCTTATTAGAAAAATCCAAACATTCTCAAATTGCACAATTTTAAGCACTTTAAATTTAAATCTTCACTTTTGATGGTTTGAATTGGAAATATAATATAATATTTATAAATATAAATATATGTAACTATAATAATTTTAAAAAAATGATATGAATAAGTAATGTA
>JAUMHM010130716.1:0-18864 GCA_032362435.1 Melikaiella ostensackeni
TTCAATGGGTAGGCACAAGGATGTTGACTGTTTCTATTTGAGCCAGACATATGCTCGTATTCCTAAACATCTTATACGTGATAATGTTAATTTGCTTGTATTGTTTAAAAAAGATGAGATGAATCTGAAGCATATATATGATGATCATGTTAATACTGACATGTCTTATTTACAAATTAAACAAATGTGCTTAGCTTGCTGGTATGATAATAAGCATGAACTTGTTGTAATCGACAAAGATAGAAATCGTTATGAGGGTAGATATACAAAAGGTTTTGATTGTTTTGTTAATTCGGAAAAACAATATATATATATACACGTATGTAACGACGGCACAGACACAGTTGCACTTTGAACACTGTGGCATTAACATGTCTTCACGTGAGGAGGGCTTTCATAAGCAAAAAGATATTTTACATACAATTTTTCAAGCTTGTGACGCTTTTCGACGAAAGCATAGATTACTGAAATTGGGCAAAGAAATAGTTGAGCGCACATCAAGTGATACGTTTGAGCCCATTGTTAATCCACTAGAGAAAATTGTTGGTGTTCTCAAAAATATAAAAAGAAAAGTTGAACCAATTAAAAGGAAGGAAGAAACAAAGAGTAAAGTTGAAGAAAATAATGACGATGATGATTTGTCATTTAAATCATTTAATGATGAGGAAGAAGCAGATGATACAGAAGATCCCAGTAACTTAGAATTATCAGCTCGTAGTGGAGCGAAAAATAATTCAGAAACACCTTCTACTTCATGGACTGATGATGATGATGATGATGCAAACAGATATCTCATAATCTTAGTGAAAGAAGTAGAGAACTCGATAATGTGTATGACGTAAGAAAATTAATGAAGGATAGATTAATGATTGGAGATTCTCCGATAAGTTTCAGTCAGAACTATATTCAAGTGGGTAATTTGAATCTTCTCAAAAGTAAAGGCTTGCTTGAACTTTTATTTCAAAAAGTACCCGAAGAGTCCTCTATAAGTCAAAATGACCTTGAAACGTTTACTGGGATTATCCGAATGAATTGGTAGATGGATTACGCCGGCTCAAAAAAATCGAAGAATTTCTAAAGTAATCAGAGTCGTTGGTCCCACTCATATTTTTATGGACTCTGTGAACCGGGGGATGATGTTTTAACACCCCCAGGAAACCACTTGCGGAGTGACGCCGATCTGAGTTTACTTTGAGGGGTGCTATGAATTTTTCTTCATCCTCTGGTTAGAGAAAGCAAAGAATTTCTGAAAGAATCAATGTGGTTGGCACCACGGATTTTTTAAACAACTGAGTGACCCAGGGGATGTTGCCCCAGCATCCCCAGGAAACCACCATCGGAGTGACACTGATCTAAATTTATTTTGGGGTTGCTGGAAATTTTGGTTCACCCCTTACTTAGAAAGGTCAAGGAATTTCTTTCGGGACCTGAGTACATTGCCAATATATTCAGTATAGGTCCTAGTATCATTCCCCACTCAAACCCGAAAAGAATAATTTTGATTTTCCTGCAGACGCCCGCATAAATGGAGTGATATCAAAAGCTGTAATTTCAAACATCGAGCCAAAGCAGGAAAATTGATTCATTTTGATTCAAAGCTATATTGATAAAATATTGTTAGACTAAGATTATTTAAGAGGATAATTATATGGAAGAATTTATATTACTAATTTCAATGTTTTTCCAATAGGAATTAATGAATTCAGTACCATAAATTTATTAGTAGCAGGTCACTACGTATAACAACGTTAGAATTCATAAAAAAGGAATTTATAACTTGAATTAAGTTTTAAGAACGTACGATAATAATATCAAAGTAGAGATAAATGAATAAACCTTTCAGCGTGAGTGCTCAATCAAGCCAAAGGACATCTCAACTCCTCTAGAGTTACCTTCTAGATTATATGACATCTTATTTTTAGTAGCGTGTAATTAAGCATAATCTTACGCCTGCAACTAGGTGCGTTCGCCTTCTAGTATCGCTTCATAAAACTCGAAGAACCGCGTATTTCGAACGTATTTTGAAGAAAATATCGTGTGCCTTACAGGAGGGAGGCATTTTTTGTCTCGCGCCGTTTTGCAGAACTCGTCTGCGGGCTCGGGATGCCTTCGACGTCCCTCGCCCTACGACTCGTTCTGCAAACATCGTGCTCGACAAGAAACGCCTGCTTCCCTCCCTAGCTGCACAATATACTAATTATACCAAGAATTGAAACTTTATTCCTTCTCTCGTGAGATATCCCACTTTTCCTTTATTAAATGAAGATTCTAATTAATAAATTAAATTGAATCTGAAATAAAATAAGTATCCCTCAAATGCAAGGGTTTCAATACATACATATTGTAACTTGCCGCTTTTGCTAAGTTAACTAGATTATAAATTATTTACTTATTTAATTAATTTATAATGATAATTCTTGATTGATACTAATAAAATCAAGGGGATTCCATGAGAGAAGAGATAAGATTCTGTGGTACCATGAAAATTTATTCAAGAATGCCTAAGCTAACTAATCATGCAATAGTATCCCTATTGCCTATTCTAATTCATAACGCTTGTGAATTAATTGGTATCCAATAGTCTTGATATTTTTCACTTCGATTGAGCGCTAATTGACGGCTGTCTCTCTTAGATTTTTATATACAGGAAATAAATCTACATTCTCACGCGCTTAGCCTACACTATTAATCTGTTATTCCATCATATTAATATTTTCATAATCTTTTCTTCAAACCTTTTTCTCTTTTATTTATAATACAAGGCGTAATCCTCAAGATATACACAAAATATCTAATTTCTAGAGTGTGTATTTAACGATTAATTTCATTTAAAATGAAAAAAGTCTAGAGAATCTCTCCTTTTCGTTTTCTGGAATTTAACGAAACGTCCTCTTCAAACTGAGAAAGCCATTACCTCGACCAGATGCCAAAGTAGACTCTGGGTCTGCTCTTCTACGGCCCTCAGAAAAACAGGTGTTGAATTTTATTTAGGACAAACAGATGAGAAGTGGAGATTCTTCAGGTTACCAGATAAATTTATTATCATATTGATGATTATGAAAATCCTAACTGAATATTTAAGGGGGTCACCTCCTATAGATCGACCAAAAAATCGATGTTTCTTTTTTTTGCTTGATCAATCCAAAAAATACCTAAGAACGTCTGTGAAAAATTTCAGCTCTAAACTCCTAATAATTCGAAAGATACGGCTGACAATGTACGGGAGTGTTGGGATTCGCCACGCGCGCTGCATGGTGGCACGACGTTTCTCTCATCCCATTGAGTATCGAAAGCCCCTATATGACCTTTCCTAGTATTACCTTGTTCCCTTTTTCTTTTGTAAGACGTTTTCAACGGGTTTTTTTGGTTCTTATAGAGTGAAAAAGTATATAAATTAATAAAATAAAAACAATTTCTGTTAAAGTTGAGAATTACAGATGCTATCGTGTACACCCTCGACCTAATGAGTCCATATTCCTAATCGACCGGAAAATATACCTACCTCTTCGTGGTAACCGCCCTCTTCTCATGGTGGGCCGAAGTTTTTCCCCAAGGTTGTGCAAAAACTCCCCAAATCATAGCCACCATAGAACGCGAAATTTTTAATCTGAATGGCTATCCCAGGGTTCTTCTTACCCATAATGGAAGCCAATTTACCAGCTAAAGCTGGCATTAGGCCTGCCAAAAATGGTCCGTTTTCTACTGGACCACCCCGACTTATTATCCCAGAGCCAACACAACAGATCGACGCAATCAGGACCTAGTAAGGGCATGAGATTGCGTCTCACTATTCTACCCAATAAGAATTGGGATCTGGATATCACAGAAATACTATATAACAACCATACTCGACGTTATGCCGCCACAGGACTGACTTCCAGTAAAGTTCTCTTCGGCGAAAATCTAAAACGCCCTGGCGAATGGACATTCCCAAAACCACCCACACCTGCCAACAGTTCTAGGAACGCCCGGGTCCGAAAAGTGAGACAACACCAGGTCAGATACTTGAGGGAAAAAGCTTCGAATGAAATACCTAAAGAACCACCACAAGAATACCAGCCTGGAGATCAAGTCTACATACGAAACTATCAACTCTCTGTACCCCAAAAATACTTTAATGCCGCCCTAGGCCCCCTGAGAAAATATCTCTTTACCATCCCAGAACGAGTTGATGGTTAGGTCTACGAAGTAGATCTTGATGATCACGTTGGAAAGATACATATGACCCAAATTTACCCAACATGCTTCCGGAAAAACATGTTAGCGCAACAAAGTGTCCCCACTGACACTCTCTCAGAGTCGGTAACCTCACCTAAAATTGGTCCTACTACTCCTTTGGAATCAAGGCTCACTACCACTTCAATGTTCAACCCCAATGTTGACCCAAGCATCGAAGACAATACAAGACCCCCATTGGGTGTCCCAGATACCCAGGTCATCATAAACGCGGCTAAAAACGAGGACCCTCGTCCTCGTCAACCGAGCCACCTACCTTGTTAGGTCATCCCACTTCAAGACCCTCCGGTTCAGAAGCGCTGTGGAGGAAGGCCTAGGAAAAGACTCGAGAAAGATCCATCGATCAAATCTGTCGAAATAGTCCCACCAGTCCAGAAAAACCGCCGAGGGCGGCCCCGACAGTGGCCCCAGCTCGAAGTCGCTCGGGTCCAGAAAAATCGTTGAGGGCGGCCCCAGCTCGAAGTCCCTCCGGTCTGGAAAGACCATAGCGGGCAACCTCGAAAAAATTCCCTAAAAGCTGATGGAACAGAAGAATCAGTTCCAGAAAGCATCTGGGAGGAGAAAAACGTACACCCGGCGCCCGAAGATCCGTCTTTGGGACGACGTTATAATCTTTGATCTTAGCGTTAAACCATTTGTATTGTGAGAATTAAAAAATTAAGTTTCGTTCAAAACGATATAGATCTCAGTTTTTCCATTTTTGAAGTACTTGAGAGTAATACCTAATGGGGTTTAGTTTATAAGCGATTTAAACTGATCTTATGAATTATTTGAATTTACACTTTTTTTGAATACATTTGTTCACACTTCAGCTGATAGAAGATCCTGTGAATTCATGTCGGCTAAACATTACTTGGCGAACATATTCTCAAATTATTTTCCCTTATCAGGAAACTGTCACCTTATGTTCAATCTATTTGGTTATTATTTAATAAGCTAATTTATTAATTTTTATATAACGAGGCAGCCTCAGCACACAGCGGGCCTCACAACGAAACTCGAAATTTTCGTTTTAAAAGAATATCATACACAATTACACATGAGTCGAACATTCAAATTTGAATAGAAACTTTTATTTTGACCTTTCCATCTTTCTGTTCTGCTTACTTACAATCTGCATTCGAGATAATAATAACAAAATTAGTGCATACTTAATACGATAATAAATACTTATTATATACCACCTTATATTGAGGACGAAATGCGAAGGATAAGTTGGTTTGCTTTTTTTACAAGTATCCACATAAACGTCGTATTATATTGTATATTTTATATCATATTCATTATATTGATGTAAAATAACATTAATTCCTACACGAGGCGTCCGAATAAAAAAGAAAACCACACAAAGCGTTGAAAATTCGCATCAATCTTCCGCAAATCGGATATTTAACACAATATAAACATTAAGGCTCTTATCCCTCTGCTTGAAATGTCTTTTGGCAGTGAAAGATCGAAAACGTGACGAGACTAGTTTAAAATAGATATAAATATTATGTCTCCAGAGTAAATTCACTTAAAGTAGAAGCTCTGATGTCGAATTCCTTTTACGAGTATCTGAAATTCAATTCGACCTTCTGCAGTCGGATCGAATAAAACGAGATTATCCACTATTTAAGTCTATGCCAATGTACAGACTTTTGTCAACACACCCATCTTTCCCTGTGACCCTTGTTAAAGAGCCTACTTGATTTGCAAAATTAAGAATTTGCAATGAAAGCAACTGTCGAAGCTTTTCCCTTGAAGACCTTAATTCTAGATATTCTCAGCGGAAAGAGATTTATGAGGGTACTCTATGTTAGTTGCTCATGTCGATTTCTTTAACGTAATCGGTAATAAATAAATTAACTACGATGGTTTTACACATACTGGTGCGTATGTACATGAAATATAATTTTTAGTAACAAGAATTTTTACACGCCGCAAAAATGTCACAGCGACCGCAAGGCTCAATATTCCTGACTTAAAAACTTGGATTTAAGCGAATAAATTGGAGTTTTCTTCGACTGCACCTCCCAATGTTCTTTCAATATCTTTAAAAAATATTTCTCTGTGTTAGTAAATCAAGCGCCAAATGTGAATTAAAACAGATTACATAACATCCATTAATGCTAATATTGCTAATTGATTATAATAAATAAGAAGTGTTAGTAAAACGTGGTTGGTTTGACTCAAATTGAAAACTTATAATTAAGTTTATTTAGTAAAAAATGAAAAAATCAGTCCGAGAAGAGATCGACAAGCGTCTCTAAGGAGGGCGAATTATTTTGGAGTCAAAGTGGAATTTAAAACTTTTTCAAGTTGATCCACATTAGATCTTCTTGTCCTAACCTGTCGATAATAAAATCTTTAAATATACTCATTTAATAATCTCTGGAAAAATATTTTTCATTCATTTACATTTCTCCTATTTTCTACTACATTTATTCAAAACGTGAACAAAATTTCTACAGAGAATCGTTTTCTCCTGTTCTTGAAAGTGACAATTCAAATATGTACTGAACTCTAAATGCGTTTGATGCAGCTACAAATTCTCAAAGCTAATAAATGAATGAATGAAATTTTAGTTAGTGTCCAGCAAGCGGCTAGCCATCTAAGTTGCTCCAAAAATCGGGGAAGATATTAATCCATTCTTTGAATTTGCAGAGCTTTGGAGCCAATTGTTAGCTGTTCTTTGGTTTTTTACACTCGGAAGAGTAGCAGCGGGAGGCGAATCCTAATTTCTTTAATTTTTTCTGCTGTAGAATCTCACGTCAATCTCTAGTGACTACCAAATCTTTAAACTTTAATAGTAAGTTTCTTATTACGCTAGAAATAATATGGCATCAATTTACACCGTTTCGTAAAATCCGTGCGACTAATACTGTAGTATTTTGCTTCGACATTTCGAATCCATGTGCATTAATATATTTTTTCAAGTAGCTTCAAGTCAAACTAGAAACAAGTGCTTGATTCGTCGACTCAAGTCACGAGATATAGAAACTGTTTCCAAATTGTGTAGGTTTTCCTGAAATTATAAGTTACTAAGACCGCAATACTAACGATCAATAATGTTTCACATACCACAAACCAACTACCATTATCTTGACAAACGAATTGAAACACCTCTGGAGGTCAGGTAAAAAGGAGCATATATCAGAAAAATAGATTTTCGAATTGCTTGAGACAAGCGACAAAAATTGAAATTTTAATAAAATGAAAACAAAGATGGATCATTCTCTCCGAGTATTGCTAAAATGACACTTTCATGGAAAATTGAGTAATAACAGTCTTGAGTACTCACGAAATTGTTCTTCTAAGTTTCGGAACACAAATCATTTCTTAACTCACAATCAATTACATCGTGAAAGTGAATAAAATAACCTCATATTTACCCCCTGTCGAAGAGAAATTGCTATAATCGCAAAACAGCATTAACAATAATATTTACGTTAGCTGGTTTAAAATCTTGAAAATTTGAATACTTGAAACTTGATATACATAATGAAAAAAAGAAATTGTGTACTTCCGCTTAAAAAATAGATCCCATACTTCAGAATTAGCTCGATATCATTTGACATTGAAGCAACAAGCTCAAATAATCGAACATTTTTTGAAGCAATTGATCTGACTGGTGTTAACTTAAGCAATCGGCAAATAGATGATTATATTCGAAACATATTTTTACCCGACCACACTAGAAAACGCGCCTTTTCATGGATGTGAAGCAGTCGCATTGGGTCAGGTTTAAGATCGATAACGATTGCATAAGCGCACTTCGCAAGCGAGCAGAAAAAGAACTCTGCACGCGAAGTGACCGAATATGGCACCTTCTTAAGACACAAATACGAACTTATTGGTGAAAAATACGAGACAGTATACCTAACCTATACGACCTCAAAAGTTATTGCCAAGTGAGTATCATTTCCAGATTAGATTCAAGGAAAGTTCAGTATTTTTCTAGCATGTACCCCTTAGTTTATACCTGCATTACTTTTAGGCGACTGAAATAGATCGGGGTCAAGAGGACGGTAGTCTTCTGAGGATCAGAATATGACTGTTTACGACATGCATTAAAAAACGCGTTCTCAAAAAGAGTCGGACAAAAAAGTATATTGTACGTCATGGACGTAGGCAACTTTGACTCGTGTGATGATTGCCCTCGCTTCGCTCAAATTGCAAACTTCACAACACTCGTCAAAATCGCCTTCTTTACGACCTTGATATACAATATACTATTTGGTCCAATCCTCTCTGAAACTTGGCCTTTTTATACTTGTAGAGTAAGCGGAAAAGGGCCGATTTCAGACCGATGATACGTACTTCACGTACTTTGCATACTTCGCAAGCAAACGTGCGAGTAATAATCGGGAGAATCGATTATTTTTTTCGGCTTCTTTTTCTTCTTTTGTCTCCTTGAGAACATCAAATTGGAATCACGATTCTTTATTGGTTACCTGATTCCAACATTGTACTACAAAAACTGATAATTATTTTCCAGGGGCATGTTCCAAAACCTAACTCCCAGAGTTGAATGTCAAACGAAATAAATGGTTGCATCAGCCAATGGTTAATCGAATAAACTCAGCTGAAACGAATAAATGATGAAAACAAATAATCAGTAAAATAGTTAATCACCTGAAGTGTGCAAATGCTTTAATATTTTATCATCGCGAACGTGATTATTTCCGCACTTTAGGTCAATAAGACTTTAAATGATTATTTGTTTTGATGGTTTATTCATTCTAGTTTGTTTGACATTTGTTAAGCGATTAATGGTCGTCTCACACAGCACTATTTGCAGCGAAAAAAACTCACAAAAGTCTCTTGTTTCATTGCTTCAACCGAATTATCAGGGCTACAGAACAGTCAAAAACATTAAGGCCATGTCATACTTACCCCATTCCTACCTTACCGATATTCATTTGGAACAACTCACGTCTATGCGAATTAGGATATCGACTTGAAAATTAGGAAAATTAAATCAGAGGCACTCAGGAACATTTTGTATGATCCAACATTTTTTGGAATAACAATGACAATTTATTCTTTTTCGTGCGGACGTGAGTTTTTCCAGAAAAATATCGATAAGGTAGGAATCGGGTAAGTATAACATGATCTTAAGTATCATAAAAATGATTTTAAGAATATCCAGGGTATATGCCAAAACCTATCTCACAGAGTTGGAGTCAAGATAAAAATTAAGCTATGAAAAGTTATCAATAATAGTGAAAAATCGAATTAATTTAACTTTAATTTGTAAACAGACTGTATGTATCCTTCACATAGATTTTTTTTATTAATTAGTATACCTTCAATTTTAAATTTCATGTGAGATATTTGAACAAAAAAATGAGTCTCTAACTTCATTTTTCACTCGGAGTTTATTTCTCTTTTATTTTCTGAAGAACTTATCCAACGCGATCGAGTAAATTGATTTTATATAAACTGCACTTCACATAATTTTAAATTATGACACTTTAATGATATATTACCACATAATATACTACCCTACCCGCTCGCGAAGTGCGCATGCGCTATGTCAGCGGCCTGAAATCAGCCACTTTCAGCCTGTTTCAATTTCTACAGACAAAAGTGGGGCAAAAAGTATCCTGTGCATCACAGGCGGAAGGGAATTTTCGTACACAATATTCGGGATCACAGCACAAAAGGAGTTCAAGAAAGGGGTAAGAGGGTAATTTTTTCACGAAAAGAGGGAAAAATTAGGCATTTTAGTGTGACGTCACGCCCTGTCAGCAAAATCAATTCATAACAGAGAAATCTCGTTTTGTGGTCCAGCAAACGTTATTTAGATAGGTAATTTCACAAAAATATTTTCTTGACGCGTAAGTAGTGAAAAAATCCGTCGTCGTGATTTTTCTTCAAGTATAGGGGTGAAAATAACTTCTACACTTGAGGGAAAATCAGAACGACAGATTTTTTCACTTCATACAGACTGAAAAAATATTTCCGTGAAATTCCCTATCTAAATAATGTTCGCTGGACGACAAAACGATATTTCTGTTAGGAACTGAATTTACCGACGGGGCAAGATGTCACACTAAAATGACTATTAGGGAAAAGATTATATCATATTATGCTTTAAGGATTTCACTCGAACCTGGGTAGGGTGAATTCCAAAGTGCATACGTTACTTTATTCCCAATAAGTATATTTAGAGTGAGTAATGCTGTCTGGGAAAAAGGGATAATGCTGCTCGTCATCTAATCATCTCGCTTTAGCGTCTATGCTGAAATACAATCCGTCTGTGTACGGATCTGCATAACAATATTAGACTTGAACAGCCGAGAAGCACAGTATTTGTCAGCTGATCTCTTGAAAGTCCAATTTTAAGGGCATTAAACAGCTCTTGATTCCCCTGGGGACCATCAACAGACCCTCTCTACCCCCGCAACACCCGCGATATTCACCGTTCGGTAAATGACTACATTATGCTTTTTTCTAGGAAGCGTTACTCGCTCTAAACACGCTTGTTGGAAAAAATAGTTATTTTTACATGTATAAAAAAAGAAACAATCCTTTTGAAAAAAATGTTATATTTTTAAATAATGTTGAACGATTTTTAAAAAATGTATGCCATTACAAAAATTTATTTTTCATATTCGATACACTTAGATCGTTGGAAATCGATGCATTGTGATGTGGTCAAGTTCGTGAAAAAATAGAATTTGTTAAATAAACAATTTTTATATGTTTAAAATCGTTTTTAAATCAATACTTTGAATGTTAATTTTAAATTATACTCTTTAATACTCTTAAACTCAAATTAAAAATATTTAGGTTTTGAGCGCCTAAAATAATTTACATTTCAAAAATATTTAATTTGTATGAATTCAACGAAAAAATATTAGCATAGAATAGAATTATTTTGTAGATGTAAAACGAACAATGGAAACGCAGGGGAATAGGGGAGAGACTGTGATCCCTGCAATATAGTCGATGTATATTATACGGGAATTTTCCATAAGATTATAGTAGGCAGTCAAATAGCTAGGGCTAGTATTACGGAAATTTTCGTACTGGTCGCTGACTCGTTGATGTTACTATTATGGAATTTTCCGTCCTACTAGCCGTAATAGTATCACATATTACTATTGTTGTTAACCCCTCCTGAAAAGAAATACCAACTGAATACCGTTTCCACACTAGATTCAAACAAGGTTTAGTACTTTTCTAGTATGTACCCATTGTACCTCTCAGTTTATACCTGCCCTACTATTAGGGTCGAAAAGACCGTAGTTTTCTGGGAACAAGAATATAACTGTTTAAGACAGATTTTATGCAGGCCCATTCAGTACTCTTTAGTTGGTATTTCTATTCACGAGGAGTACTAACCGTAATTTGCTTCTTATTTTGCCCTTTAGAAAAGATGAAAGAAATGTAATTTTTTGACAGTTTTGAGGGTTTTGAAGGAGTTGTGGATCGTAAAAGGGGTCTGAGAGGGGAGAAAACGCGTATTATCTTCCCAATGATTCTGGGGAGAGGGGGGAGGAGGATAAGGTAGATACGGAAATTACCGCCAGATTAGCCCCCGACGGAAAATTCTGTAATACTAGACGATACCGACAGGATACTATTAATTTCACTTTCATTCATTAATTTTTTCCAGATTTGGCTAGTATTTCAAAATCCTCTTTGAATAGTAGACTAAACTGATTAGTACCCAAATTATCTATACCTATTCCTCCGATTCGATTGAACTAAGAGAACATAAAACATAATTCATCTCAAAACCATAACAGGTCTTGATCAACTATTGTGGTTTTTGCTCACAGAATTTTAAAACTGACTTTCATTTTTGTTTTTGCAAAAAATTAATAATAATTCACTTTTTTATTGCAAGCAATAGAACGTGTTGATAAAGCGAAGAAATGTATTATATCAGAAATTGATTTGGGCGTACGTGGGAACGAAGGCAGAGAGCTATTTCTTAGAAGAAGGAAGAGTCATAATATGTGGTCACCTTGAGTTATTACAAGTTATTTCAAGGTTAATTATCGACTGAAAGATGAGTTGAGTACACTTTTCGCAACTACAATCTACTATATCGACGTTTTTGCTCTATGGAACCTATAGAAAGACTCTTTGACGTCAATTAAATTTTCAAACTGAAATTAAAACCCATGAATTTTCACAAGGCATTCAAAATAACCTGTTAAAAATTCGAAGCCAGATCTCTGTGCACACAAGCATTAGCTAGTGATATACTATAAAAGTAGGTACGATCTCAGGAAGCTGTATTGGCTGGATACGTTTGTCGAATAAGTCCCGCGATTGGCCTCGATTACGAATAAAGGCTTGCTTCATCCAAGATGCACAAAAAGAGCTGGCTTCATATTTTATTACACAATTCAGAATGCCTCGTTAAAATTCATCGGTTTCAATTTAAGAAAGGGTTCCTTATTTGTCCGAATTTCGCAGAGGTGTGAAAAATTTTGCACAATCCATTCCGATCCGACAACCTAAAGCTTAACTGAGGAGTGAGCGAACAAAACATGATAAATCCACTTGAGTTAATTTCCCAATATTCAAAGATATATTGCAGCTTAAAGTCCAGTAATCAAAATGAAATTTGAAATAGGCTATTATCATCAGTCAGACTGTAATATAAATTTAATGCAAAAAAACTTTTCAATTCAATACTGTCTTGAAATTATTAATTAAATAAAAATGAATTTATTCAGTCTTGATTCAGTAAAGGCATAGTTCACTAATTATTTATTCTTCCATTGATATAAATTTACTATTGCTTGTTATTCAACTGCCCGTCCAAAATTCGAGAAACAATGAATAAACTCGATATGAAGCACCTGGACAATAATTTAACAAAATTTCAATTAAATTATATTTCAGGAATTCTATAAATGCAACTTGAGAAAATAGAAGGAACAGATTTTTTAGGAAGAGGGGGGGGGAGTGAAGGCATTTAGTCCTTTACCTAGGGTAGCGTTGCCAAGCGTTGACAAGATATTCGATATTTATAAGTAAACATTTTTTAATGTTTTGAAACTTCTCTCCCAAAAACTATTAGAGATTTCTGAGTTGAGGTCAAGATCTTCAATGTTGATATATTTTTTTATATAACTTTGTTAACCTTGACTCTATAAATGCCGTCAGATATTCATTCTTTTTTTTTGATCCGTCAAAAAACTGATTGGTTTTCAAGAAACAAAAAATGAGCTTGTAAGTACTCAGTACTCAGTAAAGTGACATTTTTTTGTGGAGAAATGTAATATATTTTTATAAAAATGCACTAGAGGGATAAATCCTTTTGAGGTTGTAGATGAATACCTACATAATATGAGAAAAATATAGAGAAGATGTAAGCCAAATTTTTAACCTTGAAAATCTATATCAAATTTGACAGTTCTTGGATAAAATTTAAATTATCGATTACCATGTGCATCCTTTAGACAAAAATGGCATACGCTGAAATTGTTTACTTAACAAATGTTGAATAGATTTTTGTGTTTTAGCTTTAATTTTAGATGAAAGCTGCAATTTCTATGGAATCCTAATGATCAAGAGCTGATTTTATTCCTTGGAAGATTCTTTACAATCTCTTTCAGTTGGGTTTATTTAAAAAATTGTTAGAAATCATACAATTATTATTTTTGTGAATAAATCTTTTCCTAAATAATTTCAATTTTAATAAAAATCCAACCAAACAGCGTTGTAAACAATCTTTCAAGGAATAACAGATATAACAGATATCTGTTAATCAGACCAACTCTGTATATAGCTAAATTAAGGTCATCGTACGTCGAAGGCCCCAAACCGCAGAAATGCATGTAATAAACCATTCAACTTTCGTTAAATAAACAATTTCAACCTAAACAATTTTTTTTCTATACGGCGCTTATATTTCTCCTTCAAAATTTTCAGCAATTAACACTAGGTCTATTTTTGTCGATTTTATGAATCATTAAAAAAATTGTTCAATTTTGAAGTGGACAGTGCGCAATTAACATCTTTAATAGATTTTTTGATGCCGATTCCAAATCTGGCCTGTAAATTTATGTAAGACATCATGGTTTTGAGGAAACGCCAGAATCAAAGTCTAAATTTTAAAATTCAGTCTTGCTTTTTCCTATAATAAAACAAATTCATCTGGTTTACCCATGATATTTGAGATTATAATAATTTTTAATCTAATCGGCTGCGTCTTTACAAATTGTGTCTGCTAATTTTAATTCTGGACTTCGAATTCGAAATCAGCAAGCCAAAAAACAACCGAATGGTAATTTTCAGTAACATTGGTTTTGTTTTATAAGTTTGGTCCGCCATATTGGATCCCTCATTTTCAATTTTGTAATTTGGAAATCGGATTTGAAATCAGGAATCCGAAAAACCTCTAAATATTAATTTTCAGTCATGCCGGTTTTGTTTTACAATTTCGATCCGCCATACTGCATCCGCCATTTAGAATTTTTGACATTACTTTCAGTAATATTGAAGTTATTTTCCAATTTTAGTGCGTGACTCCGTTCCAGGAATTTCTACGATGTAAGCAGTCAGGGGGAACGGCGTAACTCCGCTGAGCTCGCGCACCTCTCTTTCGGCCCCTCGGATCTCCCCACCAACGAATGCGAGGCCGGCGGCAATCCCCTTTCTTGGCGACTTCGACCCCTTCATCACCGAATGCGAGCCGGCAGATATTTTAGGAAGACAATAAACCGAGGGCAAATAAATCAAAATCCAGTATATTTGAGAGAGTTGTCTCATTTTCGAGGGTTGACTCACTTTTTCGTATTTAAATACCATAACACATAACAAAAGGATTTATCTTTCTAGGTGATTCCTATCAAAAGATATTGAATTTTGAAACAAAAAATATCACATCACCTCACTGTAAGTCATATTGGGTTATCGGGATAATCCGATAACCGGACAACCCATTCCGACTTGAAGCCATTTTGCACATCACTAGAATTTAGTGCCCTACATAAAAGGACCATTTGATACGAATTAATACTTGATACTACTACTACTACTAATTGATACTTCAACTGTAATCTATCCAAATTTTCAAGTTCATTTTGAACTAGTTTCAGTTCAGATTTTCCGTTACTGTAATCTATTCGGATTTCCGAGAACCCTGAGAACTCTTCAGGGTTCACCCCTAGGCTCGAAAAACACCCTTGAAAAGTGAATAGGAACAAATTTTTTTAAATGAAATATTCACCAAAAAAGGCCCTATGCACATGTACCGCACAGACCATAGGCCATGCATAATCAGGTGCAGGAGTGGGGGGGGGGGAGGTCGAGGCATATAGCGCGAAATGTCCTCGCGCGCTTAGATTCCGGTCCATAACTCAAAAATGGGAAGTCTCTCGACAAAAATGCATAGAAGAAAATTTGTACAGAAGGAAATTTCCTTTAAGAAATAATAAATGTATTTACAATACACCAATTCAGAAAATTATATTTAATTTTTTTTTTAATTCACGTATGAGCAATAGGCAGACCTTTATCTTGGCAGTTAAGGCACATGCTTGAATATGGTAGACCAGCTTTTGTGCATGCACATCGCTTTCCGCACCCCATTTTGCATAAACAAACAATAAATTTCATACGGCTTGCTGGAACTGATGCTTCGGTTGTATAAGTGAGTAATAACCCTGCTTTAAATGCCAGATAGGATCCGATAGAATCCAGATGCGACCCAGATAGAAATCGCATAAGTTTTGTATACGGGTTTTTTCCGGGCTCTATACAGCTAATTTTTTTCAATGCGGAAATTAAAGGGATCTATCCGGGTTCTATCAGGGACACCAGACCAATCGTGTATTATAGCAAAGTCCAGATTGACCATCTATCGGGGTCTACTCGGAATCTATCCGGGCCGTGGAACCAGAAGTTAATTTCGTTCAAGTCAAAACGGTCATCTATCCGTGTTTATCCGGGACCTACTTCAGACACGGAAACAGAAATTCATTTCTTTCAAGTTCAAAAGGAGTGTCTATCCGGATCTATCTTGGAGTTTACAGTCAAAAAAGGAAACGAGTCCTACAGTGTATGTTCATCCAGCTCTATCTGGGACCTATTTGAGACACGGCAACAGAAATTCATCTACTCTAATTGCGAAATAAGCGTCTATCTGGGTCTATCCGGGATCTATCTGAGAGTTTACCATCGAAAAAGAAAACAAGTCCTATAGTGTATATTTATCCGGGTCTATCCGGGATCCATCTTGGAGTTTACCGTCGAAAAAGGAAACGAGTCCTACAGTGTATGTTCATCCGGCTCTATCTGGGACCTATTTGTGACAAGGCAACAGAAATCCATCTACTCTAACTGCAAAATAAGCGCCTATCTGGGTTTATACGGGATCTATCTGGGACTCTACCGTCGAAAAAGAAAACAAGTCCTACAGTGTACATTAATCCGGATCTATCCGGGACCTATCTGAAACACGAAAACAGAAATTCATTTACTCTAAGTTCAAAAGAAGCGTCTATCTGGGTCTATCCGGGACCTGTCTGGGAGTTGACCGTTGAGGAAGGAAACAAGTCCTACAGTGTATGTTTATCCGGATCCATCCGGGACCTATTTGGGACACGAGAACAAAAATTTATTTTACTTTCAGTTCAAAAGAAGCACCTATCTGGGCCTATTCGGGACCTTTCTGTGAGTTTACCGTCAAAAAAAGAAACAAGCCCTGCAGTGTATGTTTATTTGGGGCTATCCGGGACCTATTTGAAACACGGAAACAGACATTTATTCACTCTAAGTTCAAAAGAAGCGTCTAATTGGGTCTATCCAGAACCTGCCTGGGAGCTTACCGTCGAAAAAAGTAACAAGTTCTAAAATGAATGTTTTTCTGGGTCTATCCGGGACCTATTACACGGAAAGATATTTTTAGTGCCCTGTGTAAGTCCCGGATAGACCCGTATAGCGAAATTGTGTGCCGATAGATCCCGGCTAGGACCGGATACGACACGGATAGGTGTTTTTAGTGCCCTGTATAAGTTCCGGATAGACCCGGATAAAAATATCGTAGCGTCCCGCATAAGTCCCAGCTAGGACAGGATAACACCCGGATAGATATTTCTAGTGCCCCGTATAAGTCCCGGATAGACCCGGATAGACCCGGATAGATATCTTTTAGTGTCCCGCATGAGTTCCGCATTAGTCCCAGATACAAACCGGGTACAAAACCCGTAGTTTACTCTGGAAAGGCCCGGACAGAGTACTGAGTCTATCCGTGTTCTACCTGGCATTTTCAGCAGGAAAGCTCTTACCACTTTTTTCCAGCCCCTCACTTATGGCTTAAGCCTATCACCTGTCACCTCACCTATCCCTCGCCACATTCGAATTTTGAGAAAAGCACGATAAGAGTATTGACGAGTACTTACAGAAGTAGACGGAAGTCCATACAAAAGGAATGACTTGACTGACTCACGCATTTTTTAAAAGACACAAATCTATAAATATTCAGATAAAGTTCAGAGAATGAGGCCTTATGCAATGCCGAAATAGAGAGTACCCCGGATGTGTTAAGTCTCGACTTCATAGTGTACAATGCTTGCAAAACTCTGGTTTCTTGAAAATTTTGAAGGAATCAGTTCTATTCGCTTACGCATTCAGCGTGCGTGATATTACATCCGCTTTCTTTAGGCACGGAAAACTATAAAAATTATTACTCTGCTTAGCAAAACTTCGAATACTGTGACGATTCTCAATAACCCTGATTCAATACATAATGAAGCTGCAGTCGCTGGAGAACGCTTTATTTTGGCAATGTATAAGGCCCCATTCTTTTAACTTTGAATATTTATAGATTTGTGTCTTTTCACAAATGTGTAAGTCAGTCAAGTCATTCCTTTTGTCTGGACTTCCGCCATCTTCTGTAGCTATTCGTCAATACTCTAATCGTGTTTTTCTTCAAATTGAAATGTGGCGATGAATAGAATTTGAGCCATAAGTGAGAGGTTGGGACAAAGTTGTAAGAGCTTGTTACTTGTTTACACAACCGAAGCACCAGCTCCAGCAAGCCTTATGAATTGTATTGCTTGTCTATGCAAAATGAGGCGCGGAAAGCGATGTGCATGCAGAAAAGCTGGTCTACGATGTTCAAGCATGTGCCTTAACTTTTAAGATCAAGGTTGTCCTAATGCAGAAGAAGAAACCACTTATGATGAAGAGGATAGCATGGTACTTACAAGGGGAGACCGAGAATTGTTTTTTTTTTTAATTCACCATTTTTGATATGAAAAGTCAATTATCTGAGTATTGATTTTCCAAGGCAGAAAGATGCGCTTTCTGGTCATTTTCAAGAAAACACACATTTGAAATTTATTTCAATTTAAAAAAATCTCTCTTTGCTTTTTATTCATTTTTATTTATAGAAATGTTCATTTTTTCGATTCTCTGGTAAAATTATATAATTTATATAAATACAAAAATTGCTAGCACACTCGAACTCCAATATACGGACAGTTTCGGGAGTTGCTTCGCACTGGCCTTGCTCCTAAACCAACTCCCTCGAAACGTAAACAGTCAGGGCCGTATGAACCATTTCCTATTATTACGCAATCTCCAAACGTGCGTACGAACGTCAGTACCCGCGCACTGCGCCTTTGTCTATACGCTGCTGGTGTTTCACGCTTGGTTGAACACCGTCTC